>OY757910.1:132391861-132524361 GCA_963585895.1 Sepioteuthis lessoniana
GGACGGAAAAAACTACACTGACACACATGTTCACTCGTCGCAAATGCACACACACACACACACACACACACACACATACACACACACACACACACACACACACACACACGCATACACACACACATGCACACGCACAAAAAGTATGTCCGTGTGTCTATGTATGTATGTATGTATATATAGAAAGACACACCTTCGCATCAACAGAATGAAACTGCTTCCATTCTAGCGACTACCGAACAAGTATGGGAGTTTTACAACTATAAAAGTAATACCTTTTTTTAGCAAAATCATTCTGCTTAAAGTGTTTAACTGCTTCAAGGTTAGTGAATTAGGAGAACAGACGTAACTTACATTTTTTTAATTATTTGACAGTGCTGCTTAACACTCCTTCCACACACAAACACACGTGTGCAAGTATACACTGTCATAACACACACGTCCGCACGTGTTTACCTGACCGTATATATATATATATATATATATATATATATACACATATATAAATATATATATATATGTGTGTGTGTGAACATATTTATATTTGTGCATGTGTATATACATATATATATGTACATATACATATATATCTATCTATCTATCTATCTATCTATCTATCTATTCATATGAAATATTTCCAAATTGAAACACGTTTGCAAATCATTACATCGTTTTCAGACTCAGAAAAAATCTGTGCATTATGAATACATATAAATATAATGTATATATGAAAGAAAGAAGCCACTTAATTTGCGAAGAGAAACCTTTTAAGGATTCTTTTTGATAATATATATTCATATATATATTTATGTGTGTGTATGTGTGTATATGTATATATATATACACACATATATACATATATATATATGTATATATATATATATATATATTAAGAAAATTATTGTTTTCAGCACGTTACATTGTGTTCCCTTAAAGAACGGGTAATTTATTTAAAGGTAAATTTATTACAGTTTTGTTGATTATTATTATTATTATTATCATTATTATTATTATTATTATTACAAAGATTTTTCCACGTTTATTGTTCAGAGGATCCTCTATCACGGCGTTTACATCTTTGTTTACATTTTTTCACAGCATATGCACGTGGTGTAACAACAACAGATAATCGTCAAAACTGTTCTGGCTGTAAAGCGACATCTACAAGTCGTGCTGCTACTACCTAAAAAGCCAAATACTAATAACAACATTAGCAACTGCCGGAATAATAGATACAACTAATAATAATAATAATAATAATAATAATAATAGTATTATTTACGGGACCATCACACTTACCATTTGAATACACTATCATCTTCCTACTCTCTGTCCTCCTTCCATACTTACTACCTTGTCTATCTGACTAGCTATCTATCTATCAGCACTGGGCGGATGAAGCCAAAACTGTGATATCGGGCCTGCTACACCAACCCCACCAGCACAATTATTTCCCCTCCTCCACCTTCGCCTCATCTTTCTTGATCTATATCACCACCAACTCCTCCTGCTCCTCCACCTTTTCCTCGCCCTCCTCCTCCTCCTCTTATATATCTTTGATGTTGGTGAAAAGTTAAATGATGGATGACTGGCTGGTAACCTGTTACCTAATCTCTGGTTTACTTATACTCGTAGTCGTGAAGTTTCTTGTGCATCACGATTTGGCGCACCTGACTTACCCGGTGGGACGCAAAGGTCCACTGCGTCGGCCGCCGGGTCCACGAAGTTGGCCTCTCATTGGCAACCTGTTCCACGTGTTGTGGAAACCTCTGCACACCGCCTTAACTGCCCTAGCCGAACATTACGGGGATCTGATGTGGTTACGTATGGGGGGCGATAACGTCCTGGTCATCAGTTCGATGGACGCAGCCCGTGAATGTATTCTTAAACAAAGTAAGACGTTTGCCGGTCGACCCCGACGTCGACAGACCGTCAAGACAATGTTAGGGGACGGACATGATATTGCAATGAGCGACATTGGACCCGAACTGAAGTATTACCGTCGACAGGTGCACACCTTCCTGGCGTCTCCGAACCGGGAGAGCCGGGCGCGGTTGGAGTATGTTGTGGGAATGGAAACCAGATCGTTGATGGATGACATGGATTCATTTGCCCAAAGTGGCGTTGCGTTTGATCCGTTTTTAAATGTGGCCAGAGTCGTGGCAAATGTACTCTGCCTTCGGACACTTAATCGACGCTTCGAAAAAGTGGATGAAAATTTTCTCAAACAATTGACGATAATACAAGACATTGTGGACAGTATTGAAAGTTTTCATATTGTCGATGTATTTCCTTGGTTGCAGGTAAGTGTTTTTATTTTTATATTGTTTGCAATCACACACACACACACACACACACACACACACACACACACACACACACACACACACACACACACACACACACATATAAATATATATATGTGAGTTTCTTATAATGAATAATATTTTTATTCTTATTCTAAAACATTTAGAGGAAAATACAATGCTACATACTTATCAAATAGGATATGAAATTAATTCTGAAATATTTCAACTAATCATAAAATATTTTATTCGCGCAAAAATAATGGAAACAATGTTTCCTATTTTCGGAATTTCATATATGCATACGATTTGATTATTATGACAATCAATATATATATAATTGTGTCCATATATATATATATACGCACATGTTTACAAACTTCTAAATTCCATACCTTTTTTTGTTATTTTATTTTCATATGCTGAAATGGCAATGCGTATTCATTTTTCTATGATAAACACATATCTATCTGTCTGTACATTGTGTGTGCTTGTATCGATATCTCTACAAAAATATTTATAAATATAAATTTATTGTTGAATTGATTAACATAACAATCTGCTGCAGGTTACATTGTAATGATCAATTCTAATATCTACAAAACACGCACAAACATGCGCAAAATATGCTTACATGCATAATGAAGATATATCAATGTATAAATACACACACACACACACACACACACACACACACACACACACACACACACACACACACACACACACACATAATATGCTCACATCCACAATGAAGATATATCAATGTGTAAATACACAAACACACACACACGTGTGTGTGTGTATGTGTGTGTGTGTGCTGCTGTAAACGTGCATGTACATTAATAAGTACATACATGTATAATCATATCCAAAGTTAATTTGTGCTCATTGTATATATAAACACCTACATGTGTTCGAGTTGCTCCTCTGTTTGTTTACATTTTAGAATAAGTAATATTCACCTTATTTATCACTTTTATGATCATCCTCATAATTTAGGGGAAAATTTGCTCTAATTATTGTTTATACGACAAAATACTATTATTATTATTATTATTATTACAAATCACGTCCGAGACCATCATCATCATTTTTTACTTATCATCATTGTCATCATCACTTATAATTGTACTTGACAGTTAGCCGCGTGCGTTTTAACAGGCGTTCCGTAGGGGTGAGGAAAACGGTTTGGGGGTGACAAAATAACTTCCACATTATATTCTCTCTCTCTCTTTCTTTCTTTATCTATCAATCTATCTATTTCTAGTTTTTTCACTCTTCCTGGTTACGTATGTTAAAACGAATCTTCTTCTTCTTCTTCTTCTTCTTCTTCTTCTTCTTCTTCTTCTTCTTCTTTACTCTTGCTGTTTTTGTATCATCATATATTAGTGGCGTGTTTCGAAATTATTCAATCAGAATTAAATTTCTAATGAGGCGATTGTTCTGTTTTTAAGTGCCATAGATGATTTTCTGTTGCCTTTGTTTTCTCTGCTAGATTTCTTTGTGTTCATAGGTACACGTGTGTACATACAAGCAAACATATCTGTTTCTGGGTGCGGGGTCTGACGAGTGGAGTTTCTGTTCTATGTTTGTGCTCTTATGTTGCTGCAGTATACTTTGCTACAAAGAAATGTTCAGCAAACCACTCACATTGACCATTGGTTGACTGAGTTCAATCCTTACTAGGTGCATTGTTATTCTGTTTATGTGACAGATCAATCTAAGCTTAATAAATGAATATCTGCATAAACATTACTGCGTATTTGTTTTCAAACCTTTACACTAATAGCTTTATTATTTTTGTGTAAATGGGAACACAGTTTATATGTTTATATTTCAAAGATGAGTGCTTAAATGTATATTTAAATACACACACATACACACGCACACACGCATACACACGCACATATATATACATAACTATATACATCATATATACAGCAGGTTATGATATTTATCAAATGTGGCTTTCTGAAGCGTCCATAGCACATTGACTTGACATTGTCATGCGTATTATACATAAAATGAAAGGCACGAAGGAAGTATACCTTCATGAGATAAAAAATGATTACGAGCTGACTTACTACATTGAGCGTAGTGTATTGAGTTCCTATTCTAAAATGAATTGGAAACTTATTTTTATATTTAATGCTTATTCTTTACAGTTTTGTCCAGGGTAGCCATTGAGTCATTTTCTCTCTCTCTCTCTCTCTCTCTCTCTCTCTCTCTCTCTCACACACACACACACACACGCACACACACACACATACACACACATTCACACACACTTATATATGTATGTGTGTATATGTTCAGGTGTATGTATATATTTGTACGTGTGCGTAATTTCATGAATGCATGTATGCATATGATTCCGTTTACATTTGTAAACTTTCGAGATTTAGGATATCCTAATGTAAATGTCAATATACAAATTATATATAAGCTGTGCTCCTTTTTTATACATATACGTGAGTATATTAATCTACGTGTGCATTGAAGACGTGAAATCAAATTTTAAGGTTTCCTTGCCACCATACTATATTTCATTACTGATAAATATTTATAAAGTGCAATCTGCCAAAAACGTGCTTGTTGTTCTTCTTGATCCCCGAGTGCCAGAGTGAGCAATCCCAAAATAATAACTTTATTTGTTCGTCGGGACTTTATATCGGCTTGAACACCATTTACTGATGTTGAACGAAAATTCGCAGTTGATGATTCCACGGCATTCGGCTTTTTGTCTCTGTCACAATAAGATTTGAAAGACGCCAAAAGAAGCGGATATTGTACAACTTCATTGAAGTTATTTGATTCAACAACTGAGAATTGTTTTTTTTTTTAATTTTATTATCTACAGACATTAAGAAGCAACTTAATTTTTTCTTGTACACAAAGTTGGAGGTTGAAATAATTAGGTTGTCGGTGTTCAACCTCAGGTCAAAGTTCTGATTTCAAATCTTGATTTAGTAAGTAAACACATCCAATCGATTTGGAAGATTGACGTAACATGATCTTCCTTTCTCCACCAATTAACTTTGTATCGTAATAATTTCAACTCACTAAATATTACGACTTATTTCCTGTAACCTAAGAGTCCTGTACGCTTGCACTTGAGAGTATATATATTTTTATTTGTTTGTATTGGAATATGATTACGGGAATATGTATTAAAGAATATATATCGGGTATCGATGCGCACTTTTGTGTTCAATTTTCGTATTTGAATAGCTTGGTGTTTTTAGTACTAGTAAAAGAACGCCTACTCTCCAATCCACCCACAAAAAAGAAATGATAAAACTTGTTGATTGCAAGGATTATTCTCTAATAATAAAGAGAAAAGCCTACGCAATTTTTCGTTCCAAAAAATACAGAACTTCCTGTAAGTGAGAATGAGCTCTGAATTTTGCCAAAACTGATTGTATTAAAAATTACATTCGATGGTTTCGATAAGCAATTTTATAGACGTGATGTAATGAAAAGAAATGCTAAATTAAAAGCGAATAATGTTGAAAGATCTATTAATTCTTTATGATTGCGATAATATTAAGGATTTACCCAATGATTATCTCCCCTAGATCTTATGTGAAACTTATTTCAAATAATTTTGGTTGATGAGCTAAGGATCTTAGTTGCTTATATCTTTTTATTTAGTCCTAACACTTTTCAAAAGGTTGGATTATACGAGAATCTTTTCGATCAGATTGAAGGTGTTTCTCTTTCACCACTTAATAGCTTATCCACGTCAATTTATACAGCAAAGATAGCTGCGTAGATGAAATATGTGTCGTTTTACGTCAAAACAAGGAGTATAAAGGAGAAATAAGGTTTTTTTTTACCCTTAATGCAAACAAGTTAATTGATTTTTTTTCCTTTCATATATGCAAAAATATAGAACAATATATTCATATCTATCAAAAGGTACGTACGCACGCACTTATATATAAAAATTCATGTTTGAAATTTGAGAATTTCTGAGCAGTTTACTACATCAATATCAACATCTAAAATTCTTTTCAAGATATCTTTACTAATCTTTTCTTTGATAGCTTTCGCTGATTTTCGGCAATGTAAACCTGATTCCCTTTTGTATTCCGTGCTTTACAATGCCTACTCTCTCATAGCACTTACAATTCTTAAGAATGTAATATTCCTTTGATATCTACGAAAGCGTGAAACTGTTCTTTGAAATATATGACTTCATTTGGTGTGTTTCACTGCTTATATATGCTCTATCTCAGGTATGAAAAACTGTCTCTGAAGAATCTGCTATCTTAGAATGAATCTTTGATTATATATATATATATATATATATATATATATATACTCATCATAGGGTCATTTATATATTTTTTTCACATCATCAATTTTGATGAGCTGACATATTTTGCCTGTACGTTTACATGAGTAGAATTAAATTGGATATATGTGTAATTATTTTTTAACTAACTGAGTAAAATACAGATGTGTTAACCTAGTGCTGCATCCATATGAATTCAACCACGGGGAGATCCACAAATACCTGGTTTATTTAGCTATTTCAATAGGTATCAGGAAGTGCTTTTCACTCTGTATTTCTTGCCATAATAGCAGGTTCCTACTTGGCGGACAGACAAACCGAAACCTGAATGTGGCAGTTTTTGTTCGCAAATGAACTAAGTGCAAACGATTCTGAAGGGAAGAATATTGGTGATGATGATGATGAATTTGAACGAAATTTGCATTATTTCAATGCCAGTTTGTAGCTCTTGGCCTTTCTAATGCTATATGATGATGGCGGATAGAATATCATCGCTATAATACTCTTTAAATACACTTTGCGGACTTGAGCGTGTATATTACAGATTTCACTAGGTAAGGAAAATAATATGGGTTACTAAAACATAATATGCACACTGAAATCAGCTTTTATCCAGACGGCTTCGTAATGTTTTGTATTTTAGAGTCAGAATATAGCAACATACATTAATTACGGTTGAATGTAGTAGAGGTGTTGATTTCCGTCTATGAAACTAAGATTTATTTAAAACAAGACGATGCAATCTCCATATGAAATATTATGCTTTAAAATTAGTACACTGTTTCACATACCTCGATTGCAATATCTCATCTACTGAAAACGATGAGGATATATGCATCGGAATGATATAGACTGGTAATCGAATTGATGGAAATCTGATCTCTCAGATAAAACAAAACGGGAATTCTTCCAAGCTGTAGCTGTGTCAGTACTATTATATGGCTGCACCACCTGGACATTAACGAAGCACTTTGGGAAAAAAAAAGCTGAATGAGAACGACACAAGGTTGCTACGTGCCGTTTTAGACGAATCGTGGAAACAGTACTAACAAAGCATTTGTACGGCCACTTGCCTTCCATCTCACAAACCATCCAATAAAGACGAACAAGACTTGCTAGACACTGCTAAAGAAGCAGGGACTAACTCATAAGTAAAGGTCTCTTGAGGGATCTTATGATAAGCGGAGTTTATGTGTAAAGTTCTCATGTGTAGGCTAACCAGCAAAGATTTACATTAACACTGTGTGAACACCAAATACTGCAAAGAGAATTCACCATGGTCGATGGCCGATAGGGACGGATGGTGAGAAAGAGTCAAGGGAATCAGCTGTATCAGCATGACTTATATATATATATATATATATATATATATATATATATATATATATATATATATATATATACTGGTTCCTGAAACAAAGAAACTAGCCAGAAAGCTTGAGAAAAAAAAACATAAGATCATAAAAAGAAGAATTGTTTCGTGGTTTCTACAAAGACTATGTATGTGTGTGTGTGTGTGTGTGTGTGTTAAGATTCTTAAAATTACCGAAAGAATATATATCTCTATTTTTTCAAACTCGTTTCGAACTCGAACCAATGGTCACCATCAAGAGATCGTGCTGCTAATAATTAAATGTCGTTTTTTAAAGTTGAAGATCACAAAAATTGATTTAAAACAAATCTAATAATGTAACATAGCGATTTGTTGAATGAAAGGTTTTTCAACTGTTCCTGGTTTTACTGCTGGAGTGGTGTACTGGTTTTGGGAATGTGATTTCTCTAAATCCTCATTCACTTACCCTCTTCCCGTCAACCGCTGTTGCATGTAAGTAACGTGCCTTTTTGTTATTATATCTGGGAATGTAGTAGAGCACTTAGATGTGGAACCTTTGGCGTAAAATATGCCCAAATGTGTCTGTGTGTGCGTTTATTTATAAGCAGGCGTTTGTTGATAATTCTTAAAAGAAATAGTCATTGTTGATAGTGTTTTGCTTCCCTATCGCAGATTTTACCAGGAATAAAGTAATTGTCTGAAGCGTCAATTCTTCAAAGAGTAAATAGAGGATGGCATGTGAGCAATGAAATTCAAAATTCAATGCCTGATCTTTGATGCATATAAAGAGAAGGTCAATACAAACGGTTTCATTCATTATGGAATATAATCAGTAAGCTATTCATTATGGAATATAATCAGTAAGCTATAAAAATATGTTTTACTTGTGTTTTAATAGAAGGAGAGGATCAAAATCTTGGAAAGCAGTATATTTCGAATTAGAAACGATTGAGAGGTTTTCAATGCCGATGTGTTTTGAACTTCGATAAAAAAAAATTCTGTTAAAAACTGATTCTATTGAGAAAAGTTATTCCCAGAAAAGTGGCATGGACTCTAAGACTCTAAGATTTGCTTTCAGACACATCAGGTAATGACTTTTACTGGAGATGGTAACCATTCACATAATTTTCATGTGTATATCAACAATGAAGAGTTCGTGTGAAAGTTATTTCTTATCTAAGAGATTAAAACTGATTTTACAAGAACAAAACAAGTTACTGGGACACAGGTGATTTGATTATCTCGTTTTTTTATGTACTACTTTGTGATGTACTATTAACATACTACATACTCTCTCTCTCTCTCTTTCTCTCTCTCTCTCACACACACACACACACACACATATGCGTATGTGTGTGTCGGTATGTGTGTGAATGTGTTTATAGTTATGTGCCGGGGGTGGTGAATATATATGTTTGCAGATGTGTGTGTGTGTGTGTGTGTGTGTGTGTGTGTGTGTGTGCCTCAATGCTCACAAAGGGTTCTGGCAGACAAACGATTGTTAATTGATTTTTATAAGGATTGATGCATGCTTCTCATAACCTATGAAGTCGTCCGGGTGCCATGACGGCTAATTCTTCTACTTGGCTTTTCTCGGGCCAACATGGAATACTCACCGAAACCATTACTTCTTCAGATAACATATGACATGTATTAGATTACATGAAAACGTAAGGGACGACCCTTTCTTCATTTGAAACCCTACAGAATTGTTAATCACTGAATCAGCAATAGAAAAATGAAAACTAAAAATCCTGGAACGATGGCTGCAACTAAAACTATTAAAAACAAAACAGTACAAACTCGTACATAGTAAAAAGACGCCAAAATATGTTATATTCTTCTTCTTCTTCTTCTTCTTCTTATTATTATTATTATTATTATTATTATTATTATTATTAGTTTACTCCTTGCATGTTTTTCCTTGAGTAACAGCAAGTTTCCTCAGTTATCCAGGTATTATTGAAATTATCACCATTATTATTATCATTATTATTATTATTATTATTATTATTATTATTATTATTATTAGTAGTAGTAGTAGTAGTAGTAGTAGTAGTAGTAGTATTCTTCATTATTTGTTATTCTATTGTTGTATTTAAAGATAAATATTTCCTTCAGTAGCTGCTGTTCTCTCTGATGGTCAAGAGACAGCAAGTTCCTTTAATATTTTTGCATTTAAGATGCTGTTGCTATCTTATTCCTTTTTCCAATGATCTCTATTTCATCTATGTTATAAAAAGGATAATTCCAAGCGTTCAAGTAATAATTATTATCATCATCATTATAATTATTACTATTATTACGAGTCGTACTTATCATTCCGTATTTCTTTAATGTGCAGCTAGTATTAGCAGTCATAGTACTATTAAGGATGGAATTCGAGAGATTTGGAGTATTAGTAGCGTTATGATAAAAAATACGAATTAATATCGGTATTATCAAAATTATTGTCTTAGTATTACAATTATATGCTTAGAATATTCATTGTCGTGATTGTTACTGGAGACTTAAGAACAAGTCACATCAAACCTCCAGCACCTTCCCCAGTATTCTCACAGATCCCAACACGGTTATGGTTTGGAAAGTCCCAATACTTCATTTATTTCTTATTCAAATGATCTTGAGTCTAGCTCCAAGAGCGTCGTTTATTGTGGAAACAGCGCTAAACTTCATGTTTCACTGACGGCGTGACCCTTGTGTTTACATTTTTTTTTTTTTTGTTCCCTTTCATCTTCATTCTGTGATATTCCTTGACGCCTAAACTATCTTGATAGGGCTGCTGAAGAGCACCAAGTTTCCTAAGTGCTCCATAATCGTCCACTGTAAAATTCACCGAGGCAAACTTCATCCTTTATACCTATGACTTTATATATTTCCGTTGTCCAGCTGCACCTTTTATGGAGCAAAGAAACAACCTTATTTCCCTGATCATAATGCCTACAGATTCTCATTATAATCATCATTTTCGTTATTCTTGTCAGTGACCAGTTCAAATTTTTTCTATAATTTCTTTTTCCCCTTCTCCTTTTTCGAGTAATGTTGATTTGATTTTAAAGAGCATTGTTATGTGTGTATCAATTTTGTTAGTTGATATGCATGCTTCTATCGTTAGCGCCAGTTTTATGTTAGATTGGTGCAAAGTAAATTGAAAGGAAATAGAAAGTAGGAAGAATGTATTATACGAGTTTTTTTTTTTTTTTTTTTTGAGATGAAAATTCCGAGTATTTTGCTTGGGCTCGAATACCGTCTCCTGTGGTTAGTGAGAGATAAACAATTATCTCAGAAGTAGAAGAGGCCCGTGTACGGAAGTGTACCAAATGTAAATAATTGTCCACATTCGTCTCGAGTCTATATTAGCAAATGCATCGATATAGGCTATGCACGCATATGTTAATGCAATTTTGTACACAAGCAGTTTGAAGCACGCGTGTGTGAGTGCACATGTACTGGAAAATTACAAGGTATGTGCTCTTGCTCTCATATTTTTTTTCTTTATCTCTCTCTCTCTCTCTCTCTCTCTCTCTCTCTCTCTCTCTTTCTTACTCTCACACACACGCGTGCACACACACACTCTTTGTCTCTATTTTGCACTTTCTCTTATGATTGATACACGTAAAATAAATATTAGATAAATGCCCACCAAGCGGTTATATATAGTGTGTATTCTTGAACGGGTGTTTGTGTTGCGCAGAGAAAGACTTGAACACGAATATACGTTGCGTCTCATATTTTGTAAAAAGATCTCTATCATACTGAATATTACCTCTCTTCATCGATATACAGTGCACATGTTTTTGCTTCAATTTCTCTTCTTCCTATTTATAAAACTCTAGCGTGTAGTTCTGCCTAAGTTGTAGTCAGCATAGCGTTAATGTTTGCTTCACTAGTATCACAACGACTCAATCATCATAGTAAGCTATTAATGGGGAAAAGTGATAGCGTGAAATCTGTATAATAAACGTGGTCGGAAAAATGCCATTCATTCTTACATTCAAGGAAAAAGATGGTGAACAAGTTCGGACAACAAGCGTACTACGTAATACGCAGTTTTATCGTTTTTTGTTTTTTTTCTGTTAGCGCGGAGACTAGCAGATCTTGACACGTGTCTTACCTTTTTGTTCAATTCAAATTGTTTATATCCCTAGAACTTAAAGTGAGATTACTGCATGCAATTATCAATATTGCCAATGAACTAATAACCAAAATAAATCGTTTCTTCACCTCAAATACTCACCTGCGTGAGACAGGAGATTGTCATTACAATTTATCATCATTTATTTATCTTAATCATTTAAGCTTAGCTTAGTATATATAAAGCTACTTGAGAGTACGAAAATGATTTAGCCCCAAATTCTTATATGGTTTCAAACTTCCTGTACGTCTTCACTATGAGAATTCAAATATTTCTGTTTTACTAAGGCTTGAAGTTCAATTTACAACTGTAGTGGTAAAATGAGTAACAATCTACACACATTAAGAAGGGCTTTACCATTTATATCATTATTTTATCTGACAAGACAGCATAAAGTCTCATTTTTACTTTAGGTTATTTATTTGCGAGATTGGCGTGTTAAACCCTTTACCTCTTCCAATAATGATAATTGTTCTGAAATAAGATTAAGTTAAAAGCTAGTTAAATTAATCAATCACTTAAAAAAGTATTTGAAAACTTTAATATCTAAGAAAGAGGTCACGTGATAATATGTTCATTCAGCAGAGAATAACTTCACTTCAAATGAACAAATTTTAGTAAAAATCCATGAGTTATAAATACGAAACAACTCATGACTACAACTGTGATCGTTCTACAATCATTTTTACGAGTTGTAAACTACAGCAGCAGCGGTTGATAGTGTCATTTTTTAAAATAATGCCTCTGTTCAAAATACTACTGCTAGGCAGCTATTATTACTAGAGAAAAACAACTAGTGAACAAAGCAATTACTTGAGAATCTGAAAGAGATGTCAGTCAGGTTTAATGTTAGTGCATAAAGAAGTTAAGAGGATAAAAATGACCAAACAAACTTGAAACAACTTTTGCGTAGTTTACTGAGTTGGTCAAGGTTATCTATTTATCTATATGTGTGTGTGTGTGTGTGTGTGGATGGACAGAAAATTCCATTGCCTGAAAGGGTCATAAGATGATGTCATATCTACTGATAATGAATTTTTTGACCAAGTACAAAGGGACCCAAGCACTGCAACACCGATGGAATAAGTATGTGAACAAAGTCAACTATAGTGAAAAATAAACCTTATTTGGCCACATTCCATGAGAGTATCTTGGTCAGCCAATGAACTTTTCTGTCGACACTAGTATCCAGAAGATGAAGAGCAAATGCATTTTACTTTCCGTGATAAGAATTCAGAATTCTTTGACAATAAAATCATATGATTAATGTTCACCCATTGATTAGACTATTAACTAAGCTGAATTTTAGTAAATGAACAACACAGGCAATTTTTGTATAATGTTGAAGGCTTGTGTAAAAGTAGCAACGCTTTTTGGATGAACTGATGACAGAAGAATGGTGCACCAGTACACTATTCTTCTATTATCTGCTCATTCGAACAGAACAACTCAGGTTTTGCATACCATTCACTCCTTCTCTAAGGTCGGTTGCCTTACCAAAGATAGTTAGCCAAGTCTGTCCAATTATTTACCCATTACTGAGAGCTGAAATGAAAGATTCATGAATTGCATTCGCGGGAAGGAAAATGCAAAGTCTCGTCCAGGTTTGAACTCATTCACTTTCCTATTATAATAACTGTTATAAACTGCGCGCTTCCCTTTTAAAATCTTTATTTTTTACTTCAAGTACCCATTTTTAATTATTATTTCTTTAAAAAAGTCTTGAACACGAATTCAATCGGGATATTTTATATACAAAATTGAAAAAGAAATACTTTGATTGAGGTTTTAAAAACAACTGTTTTAAAATAGTGGTGAAAATAAATCCCCTACCTATATGTCAAAATTCAAAGGTAACGACTGTAACACGGTGGTAAAGGTGTCAAGAATTGTCATCTATTAATATAACAATACATTTTTCAAATAAAGAGCAATACATTTTTCCTAAAAAGATCAAGTTTTGCTGCTGATATGGTCGGCTGTCATGAGTTTCAATGTTTCTGTTTATTGTCGTGAATCAACTTGCAATATTTAGTATTAATCTTTCACAAAAATATTTTTCTAATCTGGTATGAAGTAAAATGCATGAGGTAAGAATCCATTTCAAGCTCGACTATAATCATTCCCGGGGAGGGGTCTCCTCGTGGTGTAATGGTTAAAGCGCTGGACTGCGGAATTTTAGTAAACGAGTTCGAAACCCAGGCACGCTATTACGTTCACTTTCAGATAAAATCCTTGGGTAAAGTATGAACCCTCTTATCCTCCCAGCTATGGGTTAAATAGTACCACTACTGTTCTTCTTGAAAGATGTGTTTGGCATTAAATAACCCAAAAAGTTTGATATACCATTACAAAACAAGCATTCCCGCAAAACCTATTTTTTTAAAATTTACTTTGTCTCCTATTTGTAAACATATTTGTCATTCATTTCTGTTAACTGAGTGATGTCATCATCAAAAATAGCTTCTAGTTCCCAATTCCAAATTCTTGTAGTCTTGAACATTGTAAACCATTTACATATACTGCTTCCAATCAAAACATCCCTATAGGCTTCATCAGTATATTTCTGCTGCTGTCTTATCCAACCAAGAAAGGAATAACGCTAATGCCGCATATCAATCCTATCCATCATCATTTTATTCCTGAATCAACAAAAAACAGGTTTAAAGATATCATTTGTTCAACAATTTTCTAAACAAAAAGGGACTGTGACTACTAGACATCTAATATACATATATATATATATATATATATATATATATATATATATATGGTTTCACATGTATCATTGTTCAAACCACAGTCAATAACTTTAGTAATTAATTAAACAAAACAATTGAAGATGATTAATGTCATGCCTATGGAGCATAAACCTTTTATTTTTATCTGAGACACCATAAGTTTTGACTCAAACTCACTAAAATAGAAATGGATGAAATAATTTCTAATTTATGGATTCCGTCGTGATTACTTGATTATCAGTTTCACACAATTAAGTACGTTAAGCAAATTATTTCTATCAACTGTTGTAGCACGGAGACATCGGATTTTTCAGTAGATAAACTTTAGTATTTATGCTTGAAACCATCTCCATCTCTTTGAAAAACTATTGCAAGTATTGTACGTGTGTTGAATTATTTAAGATCTCAAAAAATTTAGGGAAAACCAGCGTTTGTTGAGAATATTAGTCTGGTAGTTTGGGATGTTTCAAGAGTTTTGTCAAAAAAGAACGAATTCGAAAAACCAGTTGTCGAAATATGGGTGATATGTCTTTTAGTTGCGATTAGATACAAAGAACAGGAGACATTTAGAAATATTTGAAACTTTTTCATCTGTTCATAATGACTTTAAATTTTATTTTATTAGTTCTATGAAATTTAGATTGAATTCACTTTGGAGTAGGGTAAAAGTTCATATGATGACGTCATATACGTTGTTGATGACTGTTTTGACCAATGGGATCCAAGCACTTCAACACTGATGGTAGAAATGTGTGAACAGTAAAGAGAACTATGATGAAAAATAATCCTCATTCAGTCACATTCCATGAGAGTATTTTGGTCATCCTATTAACTTTTTTGCTGACCTAAGGGGATTGACTTCTCTTTTAGATATAGATAAATATTATTATTTCTCCTTGATGATATTTCGCAGCAAATCAAGGTACCACAATAAACAGTTTCATTTAAAGCATATAAATAATAATAATAATAATAATAATAATAATAATAATAATAATAATAATGAAATTAATAATACTTCTGTAAATGTCATATGTTGATTCTTGTAGGCATTACTGTATTTTAGTAATGGGGCTGACCTTCGAGGCAATTTTTCATCCGTCATAAATATCACAGGGGTAATAAATGACCCTTGTGAGATTGTAATATCAATTTCCGCTTGAAAGTTTCACATTATATATTAGGGTTGTTTTATTTGAGTAACATCACACACACACACACACACACACACACACACACACACACATGAATGCGTGTAGTACTCACACACAAACCCACAGAGGTAGTGTAAGTATTATTTACGATTTAAAACCCAACACAGGTGAATTTACGAGATGAGTGCATGCTAAACATCACATAATAATCATTTACGAAACTTAGTTTAGACTGGCTCAAGGCCATAGAAGCAATTAAGTAATCTCTTAAACTTGTTCAGTCTAGTAAAAGGTTAAACTAGTTGGTTACCCAGTGAGGATTAAAGTCATTGCACTAATTAAGTGGACTGTGAAATGAACATTGTGTCAGAGTGTACATCATACAACTGTATACTAAGTTTATCTTAGTCTGGTACATGTTAGCAAGAATTGGTTAAATAAGGATAGAATTCAGTTCAATAATATGAGACCCCACAATTAACATTTTTCAACTAGGAGCTCCCACCCCACAGAATGGATGGGCAAGCGTCTCATAACATGTATTTTAGATTGCTTGGGGTCAATATAAACAAGTACTCAGTAAGTATCGAACTATTTATAAGAAAAAGTGGCCGGTGAAACGACCTTAAGCTTAACTATCAATCTAAAAAAAGTGACAAGTCTAACAGTAGTATCACACACACATACACACACACACACATATATATATATATATATATATATATATATGTGTGTGTGTGTGTGTGTGTAGATATATATTTAGGGTTCTTCAGAATTCATTTTTCAAAACAAAATTAATAGTTTTAGCAATATTTATATGTTACTGGAATTTGTGATCATTTTTTAAAAACATAATTTACTATCTTATGGAATTTCCTGATGTTGGTAAAAACATCCGAAGCTACCGAGTAGTCCCTCATGTTACCAAAATATTGTAAAACTTTGGACTCACTCTTATATATAGCTGTATTTTATTCTTCCTATTCAGTAGAGATTTTGATTCATTTCTACATTCTTTGCGACGTCCGCAACGATTAGGATAGAAATTCTTTTCTTGCAGTTGTAGTTCATCAACTATTTCTAGGCAATATTATGGAATTTTCTCCATCACTTCAGAGTGAATTATATTGTCAAGTCTGAACTTGGAGGAGTTCCTGCTGTGTCAGATCTACGCTTTAGTCATCATCCTGTCTGAAATTCTTTTAAAGAAAGAGCAAAATTTCACAGTACCACATTGAAGAATTACTCGCCTTCACAGCTGTGAAAGGCACCTGGTCTAATAAATAACGTTTAAAATGGTAAAGAATGGTCAAGGAGATTCTTTGCTTTTGAAGATTAAAAGAAAATATAAAATTCTGCAATGTTGGTAAATTCGAACAAAAATGAATTATAGTTATTTTGTGATTGTGTATTTTCCATCAGTGCTGGACGTTGGTGTTCAAGACGAGGTAAACAACAATTGAAAATGCTAATTTTTCAATACAAACACAGTGATCTCAATTGGTGAATCAGTGTAACAACTTTTCAACTGACTTTTCCTCACTGAACTTGTACTCGAGTAACTAAACATCATCATCATCATCATCATCATCAAGTTGAGCTGATATAATGGATTCCCTTGATTCTCTTTGGCCATCTGTCTCTATTGGCTATCACTCTAGACAGCATCCAGTGTCTGTACGGAGATGACGAATGTAAGTTTTTCTGGTCGGCCAACACATATGTTCCATATGTGGGTGTCCATGGGAGAACGCCGCTTATGGGTACGTTCTTAATTCTCCAACAGTGCGCAGCATATCTTGTTTGTCTTACATGGATGGTCTCTGAGATGAGAAGTAAGTGACCTAGCAACTGCTGTTTTCTGGGGACAGTTTCCAGGATTTGTTTAAAACAGCAAGCAGCATCCTTGTATTATTCTCATCTAGCTTTTTCTCCAAGTGTTCCGTAAAAGTCCAAGTGGTGCAATCTTAAAATAGTACTGAAAGAGATACTGCTTGGAATAATTCCCATTTTAATTTATCAGAGGGATCAAATTTCTGAATGTCGTTAACTTGTTCAACCCATGTTTTTCCCGTACGCATTTCATAAAGAATAAACGATTCTCTCACTTTTCAAGATACAAAACGAAAATCACCTTTAAATCAGTTAGTTATAAAAACATTGTTTGTGGGCTTAGTTATAAATCTCTCCTTGTATCAAAGTTGTCTTTGATAAATATCCTAACATCTACACTTCTGGAGTTGTTAAAGAGTTTGCTTCTCATAGTCAGTTGAATTCGATCCTTGGATATAGTGAATAGAGTCCTTGTATGAGATATTTTGCGAGCACTTTGATTCACTGGCAAACAAAACCTAAGAGGTAGAGAAACAAATTACTTTGTGGCCAAATCTCAGTTCGGACTTATTGATTGTAAAGTGTTCAATCTAGTGAAAAGATGCATGATATAAGAAAACGAGAGATCAGAACAACATCGTTTTCGAAATTAAATATAAGATTTTATTGTAGAGATGGGGTTAACATGGTAAATTGCAGTCCATCACTACTGAAGTGAATTCGATATTACCAACAATAATTTCGAACATGAAACATTGATCAATACCCTATGACCTGCCTTCTACTTTAAAAATAATTCGTTTTATTACGAGAAAACAAACTAATACTGCAACAAATAATGATGGTATTATTTAGTCGACATGACAGATAACTCCCATAGAAAGATTTAACGTGTTTTTTCCAAAGTATAAGTTCCGTTTTACACCAATGAAATGAAGATTAATCAAAATAAAAGCATAAACCGATAATTAAAGATTAAGCCTCTATATTGATTTTTAACTTAATTTTTTTTCTAATTCCAATCGAATTTGTACCAATCTTTGATATAACAGGGAATTTTCCACACTCCATTCCTTACTCTACAACTGTGCAATGAAGGCAAGTATGAACTTTATAGTTTGTAGGAACTTGAAAATGTTTAAATCATGGTTACTCCCCGCCACCACTTGTGATGGTGAATTTATTTGGATAAGAGTTTCCCTTTCGTGTCAAATTAGCCCGCATATTTAATTTTTTTCTCCTCGTATATCATAATAAAGTCAACCCGGTGTTCAGAGTTTGTAAGCAATATCAATCACAGCGGGTGGGAATGGATGAATTCCTCAAGACTTAAATAACTTCTCTAAATTTCGCATTTTAAGAACTAGTAATTTCCAAAACATTTGGAATAATTATTACAGATTTTATACAAATATTTATGTGATTAGTATTGTGAACATGTGATGTTTACAAGTCTCGAATTCTGTAAATTTGCCACGGTCCAGTTGTATAAATAAGCAGTACAACTTATTTTTCGCTTTCTTATTTTATTTTATTTACTTTGCTACTATCACCTTTCTTTCTCTCACTCATTATCTCTTTGTATAATTTGTTTTATTTCTCCCTTTTTGCTCGATATCTCTCTGGTTTTTTTTTTTTATTTTAAAAAATGCTGTCTTTATTTTATTTGGTGTCTTAAACGTTTTAAGTTATTTCTTATTTCAAACCCATATGTATGTATGTATGTATGTATGTACTCACCCTCTCCGCTACGGACATGATGTGATACTAGGTCAGTCTCTCAGCAGAATAAAACTGGTTTGAATTCAGAGTTTTTACCCAACTGTTTGCCTTGAACTCGGCTCCCCGATTCTATTTCCTACGACAATTACTTGGTGTACATCGAGTTCGAATTTACGCTGAGTCTGCTTATGTTCACTTTATTCTTATGACTTTGAAAAAGTTATAGATCCCCCTCTTCATTTGCTCTATTCCAACACCAGATATTTTGATAAGATATCTGGTCAATAAGATACCCCGATTGTCGACGATAAAGATAATAGAAGAATGACTCCGTAAGCGAACTACAAACCCATAAACATTCTTGCACACCTAGGTAGTGGCAGCAATATTCTGTCTGATGCCAATAAATGAGGTACATATATATATATATATATATATATATATATATATATATATATATATATATATATATATATATATATTATCATTTAGAGATATCTATTAACTTTCCGTTCGACATGGAGAAAATGCAGTAACAGGAAGAGTGTCTTGTGATAGTCTTTCTTTAAAAGTCAATATTTGAAATCAGAATTTTTGTTTGTGTTCCAACGCCAAACAGAAAAAGATCTTAAACTACCTCAGTCACAGGGCAAGCTTTGTTAGTGTATTCAAAGGATAGCATTATTATAAAAATTAATTTTTGGTTGCTCAGAAAGACGTTCCTTCAGGATAAACTGTTATCGAATCTTAAATTACCAACAACTTACATTGAGAAGATTCCACAAAAGACCATGCCGTTCCCTTCCTTATTCATTTCCCATGCTTTACGATACCGGAACAAAACTTTATGAAACATACTATAATTAGAGTGATTTTAAGATTTATATTGTTCACATTTTAAATTTTCATCGAAGCTACATTAAACCCAAACTGCTCTACTGTCTTTTCCATGGACTTTGAGGTAAGATTTCTGCATTGTTACCAGTGAGAACGGGGACGGTATAAAATGAGCAGGTTTGAAGAGCTAAGGAAAACAGATTGAGAAATCAACAGAACAAAACAGAAAGAAGAAATGACTGTAACAAAAAGAATAGAATCGAGAAAACGTAGAAAAATGTTTACTAGTATTTTGCACTCAAGTTATTTGAAAGAGTGATTCGCAAATGAGATTTCTACTTCTTTTTTGTGTTTCCTAACTCAAATCCAAATAACTTTTTATTGGACTTTTATCGTAATGTTCATAAATTTTCAGAAAAATTCTATATCAAAATACCACTAAAAATAAAGAATTATTACCCCACAGTTATTTAGAAAATCTAGCTTCCTTTATAACAAAATCAAAATAATTAGCAGCACATGAGGATGGAACTCATTACACTAAGAAACTGGTACCTAAATCATACAAATTACATTAGAATAGAGACTCAGAATAACTATAAGAATAAATAAATTAACAAAAAAAAAATACGGAATCTAAGATTTACCTGATATGTAATTAGTTTCTTGCAGTCGTTAGAAAGAGTAGACAGCATTTGACATTTTTATTCGTTTAAGTGAGATCACATTTCTTGTGACAGAAAACAGACTCATCGGATATAATGTCAGAAAAATGTTGAAATAAGGCTTATCATATATTTGTGCTCCTCTGCTTCTATGAAGTGAGATTCTGTACTGCTTTTTATGCAATAATCTGAATTTGAGAAAATATTCGGTTCACTGGAGCTTCAACAATTAGACCAACAACATGAAAGTGTTGTTTTTTAGTTTGAAATATTACAAATAGAAATTTTTCAGCACTTTCAAACCAGAGAGAGTGTTTAGATAAAGAGAAATCACTTGTTGAATGAATAAATTATGTGATATAATACTCCACAATATCTAAAATATAGTGATAGAATATTTTCCTTGAAGGCTTCTTTTTAGTAAAGAGGGCAGAAACGTTTCGGTTATGAATGATGGACAAATAAATGCATGACAGACAAAAGCCACCATTCATTTATTGTAGCTAACGTAATGCAATAACTTATGACATATACACTGTAACTCATCATCATCATCATCATCATCATCATCATATCGTGCTGGCAGCACGGATATCCCTGACCCTCTCTCGCCACTCCTCCCTATCGTTCATCGCCCTAGGTAGGTCTTCAGGACAACAACCTGTATCCTCACATAGCTACTAAATGTACGTTCGTGCTGGTCGTCCTGCTTTTGCGCGGCCATGTGTGGGGATCCATATATAAGTATGGATAACAAAAGGAGACCCAGACTTTATAAATCCAGACTTATTAATGTAAACTGAAAAAAAAGTCATTTATTCGTGTACCAAACTCAGAACTTTGATTTATAATCATGGATATGTTCAATGAATTTGTTCTAATTGAGTCAAGCATATGACTACAATTGTAACATGCCGTTATTTCACGGTGCTTTATTGGCAAAGAACAAAATAGTTTACTTCCTGGTACAAACACAAACTTTTAAAAAGTTGTTTGAAGCAATATTTTTACGAAAAATGATGCTGATTAACAAAAAAAAAATGAAAATCGAAAGTTTATTTTTTATCAGTAGTAAATTTAGTTTTTCATCCAGTAATTGCTGTTGCTGAAACATTTTTACTGAATGATCTTATTTGTAAATGACGTGCTACTAATATACAGCGTACAAGAACACTGTAAATACAATTACATGTTACTAAGAATGTTATTGATGATAAAAATACTTCATTAGTATTTTGAATGGAGAATCATATTTATATTTTTAAAGTTTCATATCTCTAGAAACGTATCACCCAGTTCAAATGGTTATATATCATACTAACATATTATATTACTGTTTGCGAGTTTTTTACACCACAGTTAACTGATGGTTTTTCACTGGAGTCTGAGTGACCGTAAATCTCTTCAAGTCTCCAGGACTGTTCTCAATATTCTGGCCGAACTCAACAATGCTGTAGTTAGGGTGATATCGGCTCGTCCTCCGATTTTCAACTCCTCCAGCTCCCTCACCAAACCTTTAGAGACCGTTACAATTATTATTATTATTATTATTATTATTATTATTATTATTATTTGGAGCATCTTGCATGAATCGACCATCAGTTTTTGAGTGGCATAAGAGATTCAAGGAAGGCAGGGAGTCTGTGAGGGATGATGAAAGGTGTGGGAGGAGTAAGGAAGTCAATACACCAGAGTTGATTGGCCAAAGGGTTAGGGTTAGGGTTACTATGTTGAAGTTTTAAGGGAGTTCAGGAAGAGATTCCTTGGGAAGAGGCCAGCACTCTTCAAATCGGGTCAGTAGCATTTCCCCCAGGACAATGCACCAGTCTACAACTCCATCTTTGTCACAGACTATTTGACCAAGATGGGCATCATAACAGTTCCTCGCCCTCTCTATAGTCCAGACCTTGGTCCCTGTGACTTTTGCTGATTCCCTAAGCTCAGGGGCTGTCGTTATGAGACAATTGAGGAGATGAAAGAGGCTGTGACGATGGTCATTGACACAAGAGGACTTCCATGGGTCCTTCCAGAAGTTGTTGGAACGGTACAACAAGTGTGTTGCAGCCGGCTGCGATTACTTCAAAGGGGATTAGAGTTTCATGTGTGTACTATCAATAAAAGTGCCCATACGAAAAAAGTCTGGAAACTTATTTAATGATCCTCGTACATCTTACGAGTTTTTCTCAAAAATTTTACCTGGTGATTTTTCACAAAAGTCTGAGCGATATCTAGTCTCCTCAGGACTCCAGAATCTTTCTAAATATTCTATTTCATTTTAATAGCTTTTTGGTCCGGATGATCTTGATTTTTCCTCTGATCTTCGTTCCAAGGGCACCAACGACAATTGATATAATTTTCACCTTCATGTTCCACTAATCCTGATAAGATCCAAGTCTGTGTTTATCTTTTCGCTTCCTTTTAGTTTAAGTGTAGTGTATGCTGGAACGACAAAATCCACTAGGAGACATGTTCTTTTTTTTATAATTGAAACTAATTCTTGTTTTCTGGTTGGGATTTGATGATTTGTTCGTATTTTATAGTTACAGAGCATTTTATGCATCTTCTAGGATAAATTTTTATTTGTGTATCTACGACTTGTCAGTGAGGCAAAATTTTAGTCTCTTGAACAATTTCGAATGGATAATCTTCCTTACTCAATCATGCCTACCCTTGCATTCCTTTGCCAACTTGCTACATTCACTTTTTATGCGATTAACTGTTTAATCTCTGTCATTACATAATATACGCTTGTTATTCTTCTGTTTTGACATAATTAGTGTTTATGACATTATGTGTTGCTTTATGAAAGAGATTCTGTTTCTTTCTTCAACTTTCCCCAAATCAACCATTTCCGGGACATCTATTCCAATTTCCTTTGTGTGTCACTTAAAGTAGCCATACAGTTATTTTTCTTCCTATTTTGCTGTTTTCTTTCTTGCCCTTAAGTTATTTCTATTAGTATTGCTATTTCTGGTTGTTGTAATGATTCTTTCCTTGCTCTTTTTTATATATTCTTCACATCCCTGAATTGTTGTATCCACATAGTCCTCAAAACTGGCAAGAGCTCTTCTTTCTTCTTTGTGTAATGTCATCAATTTCTTTTTTTAGACATCTACGTGTCTGAGTTTTTCTTGGTCCACTTTAAGAGTACCTTACAAAGAAGATTACTCAGGTAGTTATTCTTTTGATTAGATTTCCCCGGCAGAATTTGAATTCATGAAGTTTTCTTCTTCTTAGGTACTCCTTTCTTACATTTTCTGGTATCATCATCATCATCATATCGTGCTGGCAGCACGGATATCCCTGACCCTCTTTCGCCACTCCTCCCTATCGTTCATCGCCCTAGGCAGGTCTTCAGGACAACAACCTGTATCCTCACATAGCTGCTGAATGTACGTTCGTGCTGGTCGTCCTGCTTTTGCGCGGCCGTGTGTGGGGATCCATAAGAGTACATCTCTTATGAGTTCATCTCTGCTTCTCCAGCAATGTCCTGCATGTCTGGTTCGCCTTAAAGTGCTCTGATCTTTCCTGTTTGGGCAGTTCTTTTTCTTTGGTTGATTCTCTTTCTCCTTTGTTAATTTCCTTATTACATGCTAATTCTATTCAGACAAAACCATTTTTAAAAAGAATAAAACCAAAAACAAATTCAGATCAACATTGAATTCGTTTTATGCAATGACTACTTGTCTATGTAACCCATGATATTACGGAGAGGTTTCATTAAATGAATACATCAAAATCTTCACTCAATTTAATGATGACAAATCGTGATACAACAAGTCATCAACCGTTCCTCCCGGGATTTCTGCTAAGCTATAGTATGCAGTTTCTGTTGTAGTTGCTTGTCGGCTTTTTATTGAGTGGAGTTATCAGTAACAGGCCCATATCTCCTCCATTTAGCTGGGATTGGAATTCTTTTTTTCTTTCTGTCTCTCTTGATTTGGCGGTTAGACCCCTTTCGGCAATCTGACAAATATTGCTAAAAGGGATCTACGACGGGCATACGGTAAGTTTCCAGACTTTTTTGTATGGGCACTTTTATTGATAGTACACACATGAAACTCTAATCCCCTTCGAAGTAATCTCCTTCGGCTGCAATGCACTTGTACCGTTCCAACAACTTCTGGAAGGACCCATGGAAGTCCTCTTGTGTGAGCATGTCAATGACCTTCGTCACAGCCTCTTTAATCTCCTCAATTGTCTCATAACGACAGCCTCTGAGCATAGGGAATAACCAAAAGTCACAGGGACCAAGGTCTGGACTCTAGGGAGCGTGAGGTACTGTCTTAGTGCCCATCTTGGTCAAATAGTCTGTGACAAGGATGGAGTTGTGGACTGGTACATTATCCTGGTGGAAATGCCACTGACCTGATTTGAAGAGTGCTGGCCTCTTGCCAAGGAATCTCTTCCTGAACTCCCTTAAAACCTCAACATATTAGCCCTAACCCTAACCCTTTGGCCAATCAACTCTGGTGTATTGACTTCCTTACTCCTCCCACACCTCTCATCATCCCACACAGACTCCCTGCCTTCCTTGAATCTATTATGCCACCAAAAAAATGATGCTCGATTCATGCAAGGTGGTCGAAAAGCAGTCTCAAGCATTCCATATGTTTCTGTGGGTTTTTTTTTCGAATTTTAAAACAGAATTTTATTCCATATTGTTCTTCTAAAGTGTCCTTGCGTCCAGATTGCATTTTTGGAATTCACCAGCTGTGATAATGAGGCTTTAGTAGGGTGTATTCCAATTGCTACTGTAGCTGTTCACTTGAACCTGAAATCATAAAAATTGGTCAGTCATCCCATAAGATGTATAGCAATAACATACTGAATTTTCAAGAGTCTACATCAATTTTAAATGCCAATACGAAAAAAGTCTGGAAACTTATCGTATGCACCTCGTAACAGTGTTTCAATTTACTCTAAGGAGAAGAAGTAAATCTATGACCTTACAATGCAAACTAGAAGCTATACGTTACTGATCAAAACTCGAATAATGTTCATTAAATTTTCTCACCATTAACTGTTATGCTATTCTGCATCACAAACAAAAAGCAATTATTTCAAATAACCAGATGCCAAAATTTTCATTGTAGATTTAGCATATGAACAGACACAAGGAATATACAATGAAATTAAAGAGTTGATCAGTTGTTCTTATTTACATTCTTCTCAGAGGTTCACCTAAAAGATAAAAAGACAATATTTTGCCATCCTCCCAGAAGAATTTGTAATTGTTTTCTCCGTATAACCACTGATTATGACGCTACATGAAAAGAGTCTACATGACTATTAAATAACGAACATTTTTATCGTAACATTAACATTTAATCATTAAATTTTGCAATTTTCAGCAAAAACCCGTTTGAATGTTTACTTAGTTTGCATATTGTACAGCGAAAATATTTGACATAGCTTGTGTAACGGGGATTCCTTCTGTTTCCCTACCGTTGTATGAAGATGAATTTTTGGATTGAATTCAGTTTTTCTTTTTCTGGACCAGTAACTATACCAAGGTTATAGAGCCAAGTCAGCCGTATTATTTTCCATTGATAGTGATAACAATATATATTATTTTGTCTTGCTGACAGTAGTATCGAGTGGATTTAATGGGATATTAAATGACAGCAAGTATCTTCAATATTCAAAAAATTTCCTTAGTATTCCTTACTGATTTTAAATATACGATAATCTTCATTGTTTCGTTTCTTTCTTGAATTTTTAATTGTTCTAACCTTCTGGATTGTTCTCAATGATCCATTAATCGTGGGTACAACCATCATCTTTCGGTATCGTATTTCTTTAACTTCTCTGCCAAAGTTCAAATTTTGTTCAAATTTTTCACAATTTTAAATCTACTTTAACATGTTCACGGCGAATTTAGGGCAGTTATCATCTAAAATTCCTAGTATTATCTCAGTATTTTACCGACCTCAACAATGATGAGTTGAAAAATTTCAATCTTATACCAAATCTCCAATTTTACTGCCTCATATCTAAATGTTTTAGGCGGTTATTCCAAGTGCGCTATTTATTATGGGCACGATTTTGAACTTCATGTTCCAGTTTATCCAGTGCCAAGTGAAGCCTTGGTATTTAGTTTCATTTGTTTTCTCTGATCTTCTCTAGGTTGTTCGACGGAATAATCACTCTCACTGTGAGAGAATTTTTTATATGATGTATTAGAACAAATCCAGACTTCTTGTTTGGTTAAGATAGTCGATCTAGATCCCTTTGTCCCTAATAGTCATTTTATTTCAGCTACTTGCAAGCATTGCTCAAATATAAAATGAAGATCCATCTCAGGTTTAAGATTAACGACTTATATTACCATAATTCTTTCAAAATTTAGCTTACGCCAATCGATTGAATACTAATACAGTCATTTCAAAGATCTGATTTGTAAAATGAAAAGATTGAAGTTTGATAATTTTGTCGAAAAAGTTTTAGGGGATTAAATTTGTGCTTGGTGATTTCTCTGTATCTTTGATATTTTCTGAGTTTGATAAATTATTAGATATAGTCATCTAAGGCTGGTTGATATTTATAATCATTAAATAGGCATTTATTTTTCCTTGATAATTTCTGCTGTTAGGTAGAAATTAGGCAAAAATATAAATCTTTTTATTTTTCATAATCCACCTACTCGATATACACATCTACGTGAGCACAGTTACATCCGTACATATGCAGGGATCTACCTGTATGTATATAATTAAAGAACTAGTCTAACAAACTGTTACTACCTTCTGGTGAGTTTGATTCTTACTGGGCGTCCTACATTCATGTCTTTCAGACAGATAAAGGTTACTAGATATTCATAGGTACGTTTTCATCTCATATTCAACAGGAGATCTCATGAAAATGTATTTACCATTCCCGTGTCAAAGAAAGAAGCAGTAGGATAAATCTGTAAATTTGGCTAGGAAAAAAATTGTGGTAGTGAGAGGAAAATAATTGGTTTAAAAAAATTGAAGAAACCCAGGAGTCGATGTCTTTAGCATCTTTTCTTCTTTCAGGAACTCATCTTTGTTTGGCTTTATCTTTATGTCTTGTGGTGGTTGGTGTGCTGCTCACTCAGGCTGTTATGGCTACATTTGATTTCAAGCGTTTCGCAGTGATCCTAAACTAAAACTATTTCTATTCAAACAAGATCATTTTTATACTCAAGTAAATTGTCAGTACTACGAGAAAGGGGTCAAATTGCTTCTCTTTTACAGAATATGGATTCTAGTGTATTTTAAGCTCATTCTGCAAACCGTTGTTGACATGCATTGATCATAATGCATTGGTTGTCAATAAGAGCAGCTGTAGACGACAAAACAGCATTCCAGCGTGCGCTCAAGGCCAGTTTGTGGCCCATATGCGAATTTCTATTTTTTATTTAAAGCTGTCAAGCTCAAACATGTTCGTGGGAAATATATGCAATATGTATAATATTTTAGAAAATAGGTCTAATCAATGATATTTCACTGTGCTGATATTTATATCGCCCGACTATAATAGGTGGGTTGAGAAACAGAAATATCTTTCTTTATTTTGGTTTTAAAAAGAGTTTTTTTGTTGTTTGATAATTCTTGATGATGCACAGCACCTCCTTAGTACCTGAGAAGGGCATCAAATTTTCAAATTTATGCCCACAGTTCTTTTAATGAACAAAAAAAGTGAAAGTGTTATAACCACATCGAGTCAAAGATATTGTTTTCCTTCAAAACAGCTCATGGGAGTTGGACAGATTCTTGATGTGAAAGGCAAACAATTAGTTTATAATAAAATCATAGCTCATTTTCTTCCAATGTTAACCCAGAGTGATTGACTAAAAATAGCCTCAAAGCTTCACGCAGTACAGATCCCAACTTAATGCACTTCCTGGAGATTAACCACCTAAAATTACAAGGTGTTTTTAAGAGTTCAATCATAAATCCAATTTAGTATCAATGGCTTGTGAAATAAATAGTCAACCTCACTGTGTTCCTGGTTCCACTATAACAATTTATAAGTGAAGAATTGCTTGAAAGCGTATGAGATATATAATTTTCCCTCTAATGTAAACTTACAGATTTCGTAGCTATAGATGCGTACATGTGTCTACGCATGTAAATATGTGTGTATGTGTGTACGTATATGTGTGTACGTATATGTGTTCGAGGGATTGTAGAATAATGAAAAATAAAAAATTGAAATAAAAAATAAAATACTTATATTTAAAATGGGTTGAAACTTGAATGATATCATTTATATGAAGTAAAAGTAAGTTATAAATAAATGGCAGATGTTGTAACCGTCGTTCATATAAGCGTTCATTAATCCCACCTGCGTCCACTTAGCGTTTATAATAGAGAAAGACAGATGGAAGTTGACATGCAAGCTGTCTAAAAAGAAGCCGTGAATTATCATAATTTATGTAAAACTTGTTTATATAACGAATTCATTACTTTTGTATACCACGATAGTTTTTATAAATAATGATTATCAATATTAAATAACCTTTCAAAAGTGCTCGGATGCTTTCACTCCGGATTAATTGATAACAAGTCTCATAACTCCAACACTTACCACGTAATTTTTGTGGCAATTTTAAAACTCAGTTTTGAAAAATAGTTTCACTTCGAATTTACAATTCATCCAGTCTTTTTATAAAGGTATGTAAGGTCGTTAACCGACCTTCATTAATGTAGTGTACAACTGTCTTTTTGTAATTTTGAAAAGGGTATTCCTTGAGTAACGTCTTCTGGGACAGCTAAATTCGTTATCTGATAAGTATTTCATATTAATTCACGTTACTATTTTGCTACTTGCGAGTTTTTCACACCAGCATTAACTGGTGGGCTTTCACTGGAGTCTGAGGGACAACAAGCCTCCTCAGATCTCCTGGACATTTCTCAGTATTCAGGCTGATGTGGACAAAGCTGTAGTCTGGATGTTCTCAATTCTTCCTCTGGTTTCCAGTTCTTCCAGTGCCCTTTCCAAGCATTTGGGGACCGTTCCTAGTGCACCAACAACAATTGGTATCACCGTCACCCTCATTGTTCCACGGCTTTTTTAGTTACCAGGTCTATGTATTTTTCTATCTTTCCACTTTCTTTTATTTTTCTATCTGTGATCTGCTGGAACGGCGGAAGCCACAAAATGGAAAGTTCTCTTTTCTTAATTAATGCAGTTAATTCTATCAATTAGCTCTAGGTCGGATCTTAAGGCCGAGATTAAGGAGATCCATTTGTATCTAAAAATTCCGGGAAATTTTATGTATTTCCTTTTCTAGGATAGATTCTGTTTTTGCATATACTATTGGAGGGTCAAAATTCAATCACTTGCCCATTTCCAAATGGATCCCCTCATCTCCCAGTTTTGCCTAGCCTTGTACTGTTTCTGAGACAGTTTGCTGCATTTGCTTACTTGCTAATTAACCGTTTTATCTCTTTCTCTGAATAATCTACACTATATTATTATTATTAATACTTTACTCTTTTGAGATTTTTCTCACCAGCGTTATCTGATGTTTTCCACTGGAGTTTGAGTGACAGCAAGTCTCCTTAAGTCTCCAGATCTCTTCTTTATATTCTGGCCGATCTCAACAATGCTGTAATTTGTGTCCACTCGTCCTTTCCTTATTTCCAAGTCTTCCAAATCTACCAGTCCATTTGATGACTGTACCGGGCGTGCCAATTACTATTGTTATCACCGGTACTTTCAAGTTCCATAGTTTTTTCCGTTCAGTAACAATGTTTAGGTACTTCTTTCTTTTTTCGCTTTCTTTCAGTTTTATCCGGTTGTCCGCTGTAAGGGCAAAGTCCATTATTTGACAGGTTCTCTTTTTTTGTTGTTGACTATCACTAGGTCAAGTTATCTGGCCGACATTAGGTGATCCGTTTGTATCTCAAAATTCGAGAGGATTTTGTGCGTCCCATTTTCTAAGACGGATTCCGAGTTGTGCATATACCATTTGTTCGTATGGTCAAATTTTAATTTTTTGCCCAAATCCAAGTGGATTACTTTCCCCACCCACTCGTGTCTAATCTACTCTTTTTGCGCTGATTTACTGCATTCGCTTATTACGAGATTAATCGTTTCGTATCTATCACCACATGATCTTCATTTGCTATTTTGTTACGTCTTATCTATTTTTGCTTTGACATAGTCCTTATGGCTTTGTTTTGTGTTGCTATCAGAAGGGATTTTGCTTCTCTCTTGAGATTTCCCTTTCTTAACTAGGTCCAAGTGAGATTTCGCTTGTTTGTCGCTTGAAATGTCCATCCGGTCGCTTTTCATCCCATTATGGTGTTATGGCTATTTTTTCTCTGTTCATGTTTGTATTGTCTGGTCACTGTAATGAGCCTTCTTCCGCGATTTTTTAATGTTGTCTTCGAGTTGTTGAATCGATGCACCGATATCATGAATTCTGGCGATTCTTCTCTCTGGACACATACAGTCTACCTACGTCATCTCTGGGATATAAAACCTTATGCATCGTCATGAATTATCTTGCTCTTCGGTCCATTTGTTGAAGTTCCTCTCTTGTCCACTTTAAGAATGGTCCCGAGTAACTTACAAGGGGACAGCCCAGGTATTTATCCCTTTGATGAGATTTCTGCTATGTAGTTTGGTTTCGAGAAGTTTTCTCGTTTGCATGAAGTATACTTTAAAAAATTTTTTTTATTTCATCTCCATTTATTTGATTATATTCGCATCCAATATTCCCAAGTATATGAAATTTTCCTTTTCTCCGAGCGTTCTGATTTTTTCGTGATTTAGTAGTTCTATTCCTTCCGTCACTAGTCGTTTTCCGCTATTCATTATAAGCAGGGCACATTGCTCTATGCCAAATTCCATCCCTGTATCTTCAGTGTATATCCACACTACTTATATTAGGGTTTTGAATTCTTTTTCGTTTTTGGCAAACAGTTTGATGTCATCCATAAACATTCGGTGGTTGATTTTTTCTTGTGATTTATGAAGTTTATATCCACCGGTGTATTTCCTAAGTATGTGATTGAGTGCCATCATCGTTATCTCATCACAAATAGTAATGGTAACAGCGCACCTCCAAGGAAGATTCCTCTCCTTAAGCTTTTTTCCTCTAGCTGTCAGTTTGACTCTCCATTTTTCCATGGTATTCTCAATAAACTTATATGACTTCGCCAGATATCTTGTACATTTTGAGACAGTCTGTTATTCAGGTTTGTGAGACCATATCATATGCCTTTTTGTCGTCAATCCACGCCAAAGCTTGGTTTTTTTCGTCTCGTTTTGCTCTACTAGAGGATTCGTTGAGCAATGTATAGTAGCTCTCCTGTTTCTCTGGTCACTTTGCAGCATCCGTTCTTTTCCTTGGGGAACAGTCCATGACGTAGAGAATAGTAAATCTCCTTAATTAGCACCGTTAGTATTTTCCATTCATCGCTCTGCAATCGATGGAGGCGGTTCCTTTTTGAAGATCTTTTTGAATCAGGGTGGCCTTTCCTCGAGTCATCCATTCGGATATGTCTGTTTCTGCTAAGCATCTAGTTATTACGATGGCCAGTCTGTCGTGGATGGAGGTGAATTTTTTTAAGCCAGGATTAATGCATGCCATTATGACCGGGCGTTTTCCAATTTGGTACTTTTTGAGTGTTGCTTAGAATGAATTCAGGTGTATTTTAATCTTAGGTCTTTCATCGAGCCGTTGAAACTCTTTGTCCATGTTTATCTATATTCGGCTTTTCTGTTATGTTCACTTCATTCCCATATTTTGCTCCAAAATTGTTCTATATCCTCAGGTTATTGGTATGTGTTGGTGCATTCTCCTCTACTTGCTGGTTGAAGTTTTATTTATTTACTTATTTATTTATTTTAGAATGTCCTATTTTGTCTGTATTGTTTGATCTGGTGTCGATATCTTTTTAGTCTTCCTTCTTTCGTCCGTACTTTATGGTTTATTTCCTTAAGTTGTATAGTTTGTTTTAGTTGTGTTTCTTTTTTTTCTTCTCGTCCCAACACATTGCAACGTTCTTGCTCTGTCTTATCCTTTTTGCTTGTTGTCGTAGATTTCTTTTCTGCGTTTTCAGCCGAATATTCTATCAAGGTTTTGTGTTTCTGTTCGTATTCTTTAGGAGAACTCTGATTTCATCACAGACTAATTTGTCTCCAGCGTAGATTAGTTTGTTTAATTTCGTAATGTTGTTCGTTCAGATATGTTTTAATAATTCGTTTATTGATTTTTTTTTTCAGTTTATACTTTGACGATTTTCTAGTCTAGGTTTCTTAGTGATGTTAATGAAGTCTTCTTTTCTGACATAATGCTCTTTAGAATATTTATACTCATTTTTTCTTCTTGTGTTAGTCTTTGTTCTGTGGAGTTTGGGTGTGTGGTGTTCAATTTTTATTACCTTGTGGTTCATTTTGCTTTGAGTGTCCTTGGTTTTCAGTATTTGATATGTCGATTATTGTATTAGGGTCTGGTTGCCTTTTGTCCCTATTTATTTGCTAGTGTATTTCTAATATTTCTAGGTCAGAAAACCAACCTTCCTTTATTGTTGGCTTAACTTGATCAACGGGTCTTTGGCTTGTTGTCTGAAATCTAGCGCATTCTTCTCAGATTTCTATCATTCTGTTCCTATATCTCCTTTATGTAAGGTTGCACCTTAAATAACAGTGAAGAGCAAGTTTATTGTCTTCCTTAGTCCATTTTCCGTATTTTTGTCTCTTGTTTGCGTGGTTTCTTAGGGAGTCGTTCATGTACCTGAAAAAAGAACAACCAACATCAGCAGGATGACAATTAGGACCCCATGTTGGCAATCAAGAGAACACCTACCGATCATGACACCCAGACCAGTTGTCAGGCTCCCAAGTATTATTATCATCATTATGCTTTGCAAGTTTTTCACACCAGCGTTAGCTAATGGTATTTCACTGCAGTGTGAGTGACAGTAAATCACCTCAGGTCTTCAGGATTTTTTTCAGTGTTCTTACCGATTTCAACAATGCTTTAGTTAAGATGGTTTTGGCTCGTCCTCTGATCTCCAGCTTTTCCAACTCCTTTACCAAACCTTTGAGGATCGTTAAAATTGCACCAATTATAATTGGTATCTACGTCACTTTCATGTTCCCTAGCTTTTATAGTTCTCTGGCAATGTCTCTTTTTCCTTTTCTTTGATTTTTACTGTATGGTCCGCCGGGATGTCAAAGTTTACTATTAAGTAGGTTCTCTCTTTTTTTGTTTGTCTGTTATCCATCAATAGGTCTAATTTTCTGACCGGGATTAGGCAATCTGTTTGCATCGCAAAATCTTTCTGGTTTGTAAATATACCATTTGTTGATATGGTCAAATATAAATTTCTTGCTCAATTCTTTGTAGATTATCTTATCTATCCAATCGCGTCTAGTCTTATACTCTTTTGCGCTAATTTGCTGTATTCCCTTATATGATTAATCGTTTAGTCTCTATTACCACATAACCTACACTTGCTATTCTGTTGTGTCTTCTCTATTTTCGCTTTTACATACTTGGCCCTTATGATGTTGTTTTGGGCTTCTATTAGAAGAGATTCAGTCTCTCTCTTAAGATTAATCCACCATAGCTATCTCCAAGTTTTCTCCTGTGAAACTTCGTCAATTTGTCACTTGAAATATCGATACAGTTGTTTTTTTCCCAACTTCTGATTCCTTCTTATTGTTGATCTGTTGATCTTGTTGACGGCAGTGCTGTTTCGACTCGCTCTAATTAGTTTTCTCATGTTCATTTTATGTAGTCTTCGTATTGATGCATTGACACTATCTTCAATGTTAGCGAGTCCTCTTCCTCCTTTTCTTGACATATAGTCTGTCTATGTCATCTCTCGAGTGTAAAGACTCCTGCGACAGAACTTGGTTTCGAGAAGTTTTCTCGTTTTTCTGAGATACTTATATTTTATTCATTCATTTATTTCATCTCCACTCATTTGATGGTGTCCGCTTCCAATTACTATTATTATTATATTACTCTTTTGAGAGTTTTCACACCAGTGTTAGCTGATGGTTTTCCACTGGAGTTTTAGGGACAGCAAATCTCCCCAAGTCTCCAGGGTTCTTCTCAGTATTCTAACCTATCTTAATAACGCCGTTGTTTGGATGGTATCAACTCGTCCTCTTATTTCAAGGTCCTTCTGTCCCTTTATCAATTATTTCGAGGATGTACCAAGTGCGGCAGTCACAGTTGGTATCACCGTCGTTTTCATGTTCCATTTTCTTTAGAAAGGTCTAGGAACATATCTTTCTTTTCACTTTCTTTCAGTTTTACTCCATGGTCAGCCGTAACGGCAAAGTTCACTATTTGCAGGTTCTCTTTTGTTGTTGTTGACTATCACATGGTCAGGTCGTCTTGCCAAGATTAGGTGATCCGTTTGTATCACAAAACCTTAGATAATATTACGGGTCCCATTTTCCAAGGCGGATTCTGGGTTGTGCAAATATCTTTTGTTCGTATCGTCAAATTAAAACTTCTTGCAAAATTCCCAGTGGAAAGCCTTCCCCACCCAATCGTATCTGCCCTTATACTCTTTTTACTCTAAGTTACAGTATTCGCTTTTTATAGGATTGATCGTTTCATCTTTATCACCACATAACATAACATTTGCTATTTTGTTGCGTCCTGTCTATTTTTGCTTTGACATAATTAGTTCTTATGGTATTATTTTGTACTGCTATCAGAAGAGTTTCAGATTCTCTTTTAAGGCTTCCCTTTCAACGCCATGTCCAGTTATTATCATTACTATTATTATTATTTACTCATTAGAGTTTTTCACATCATGGTTAGCTGATGGTCTTTCACTGGAGTTTGAGTGACAGCAAGTCTCCTCAAGACTTCAGGATTCTTCTCAGTATTCTGGCCGTTCTCAATAATGTAATAGTTTGAATGGTCTCCTCTCGTCCTCCAATTTCCAATTTCTTTTAGTTACTGTTCCAAACGCACCAATTACAATTGGTATAATTGTCACCTGCATGTTCCATGGTTTTTTCAATTCCCTAGCAAGGTCGAGGTACTTATACTTCTTTTCACATTCTTTCAGTTTATTATTATTATTATTATTATTATTATTATTATTATTATTATTATTATTATTATTATTATTATTATATGTACTTTGCAATTTTCTCACAAAATTTTGGGTGGTTATGATTAGAAAACAACTTATAGCAATTTTCCTAAATACTCTTTTCATTTGTGTAACAAAAATAATGCACACTTTTCATTTTCAAGATCTCGACATTTTGCATTGATTTTTCATTTTGGAGATTTCTGATTTCTCCTTGATTTGTTCTTGTGATATTCTCAAGTTTTTTTAGTGATAAAGTAGTACAGTTTTCACAAATTAATATTTCTTTTACGATTTTCTCTTTCATAAAGTTCATCAATGTCACAATTTTGTAGCAACGTGACTTCTACCCGGGATTTAGCAATAGTCTTCTCAAATCTTCCTCAATTTTCTCAGTATTTAATTTGACGATAATTTTTATTCTTCCATTGATCTCTAATTCTTCACGTATCTTAAAATCTTCTCTCTTCACATTTCCTTATTGTTATTTCTTGTTTTTGCTCCTACTTGAGAAAAACTTCAAGGACAACAAAATGAGACGAAAAAATCTTGCTATGGCGTGCATTGACGTCAAAAGGTTATTCAATATGGTCCTACAAAGCTGGATAATAGACAGTGTCAAAATGTACAAGAAATCCGGCAAAGTCATAAAGTTTATCGAAAATACCTTGAAAAAATTGGAGAGTCGTACTAACAGCGAGAGGAAAAGGCTTAACTGAGGTAAAAATCCAGAGAGGTATCTTCCAGGGAGATGCACTATCACCATTACTATTTGTAATATCGATGATGCCACTCAATCACTTAGTAAGGATATATACTAGTGGATGTAAAATTGATAAGCCGCAAGAAAAAATCAACCACCTAATGTACATAGACGACATCAAACTGTTTTCCAAAAACAATAAAGAATTGGAAACCCTAATGTAGCTTGTGAGATTATACAGTGAAGACATAGGGATGGAATTTGGCATAGAAAAATGTGCCATGCTTATGATGAATAGCGGAAAACGACAAATGACGGAAGGAATAGAACTACCAAATAAAAAAAGTCACAATTCTCGAAGAAAAAGAAACTTCCAAATCCTTGGGAATATTCGTAGCGGATATCATCAAATAAGCGAAGGTGAAAGAAAAGATAAAAAAAGAAAACCATACCGCAGGAGAATAAAAAAAACTACTCGAAACCAAACTACATAGCAGAAATCTTATCAAAATGGGATGAATACCTGGGCTGTTCCTCTTTTAGATACTTGGGGCCATTCTTAAAGTGGACGAACTTTAAAGAATAGACCGAAGAGCAGGATAATTCATGACAATGCATAAGGCCTTACATCCCAGACATGACGTAGACAGAGAGTATGTCGATGCATCGATATAACGACAAGAAGACAACATAAAAAAAGCCTAAAGCAAGACTCATTATAGCCAACCAGAAACAACACACACCATTACAAACATCAATAGAGTCAAAATAACAAGAAAACAAAAATGAGAAGAAAGGATTGTACTTAAATTTCCAGCGACAAAACAAGCAAAGTATCACATGAGAAAACTTGAACCTGGCTAAGAAAAGGAAACCTAAAGAGAAAAACTGAATCTATTCCATAGAAGACCTTCTAGAAGACTATAAACCAAATCTTACGCTTTTAAATAGAATAATATATGCAACTGATAGAGAAATAATTCCAGTAAGCAAAACACATAATCAAAATAGCTTTAAGACATCCAAATGGAAATCAAGGATACTAAAAGAAAGAGAGGAATGCAGAGAAGAAATATCCATCCTCGTGAAAACTAAGAAAGAAAGATAAATTAAATGAAAATATGAGATAAAATGATTTGATAAGTCCCCAATAATAAAAGAAGAGCTGAAGCCAAAATTCAACTAAAGGTCCAGCGTATCCGAAAATATAAAAAAACAAACAAAATTCTTTAGACACAGCAAATCTTTCAAGTCAAACCTCAAAAGTTCTACATTTTTCATTTTTAAATTGAGTAATTATATATTATAAATTGAATTACCATGACCAAAAAATCCGGCAAGCACTGCACACGACATACGGAACCACTGGACAGCTGTTTCAGGTTAACTGGCGCGTTAATTTAGCATCGCTAGTGTGCAATGTGAGCCAGTAGCTCAGTAGTAGAGTTTCGGCTGTGGATTCTGTGGTGGCTAATTCTATCTCCAGTGGGGGAGATTACGGTATACACTGCTGATGAGACATAAGAAGATCGAAACAGCTTGTTCAGTGGTTCCGTATATCGAGTGCAGTTGTTGCCGGATTTTCACGTCATCGTAATTCAAATTATAACCAAAACGTTCTATCGAGAAATAGGTAAAGAGGTGATAAATGTAAACGAAACCCGAACGAATAAAGAATTAAAGTGATTTTGGAGTATAATATACAATCATAAGAAACCATATAATAAAAAAGGAAAATGCATTGAAAATATGAAAGACGTATAAAAAATGAGCCACAAATGTACGAAGATATTACAATAGAATACGCTGTATATACATTAAAATGCACGCATAAATGAAAGTCTCCTGGAAAAAATAAAATAAAAGACTTTCGTCTCCATCACCTATCCTCAACTAATGACGAAACTTATTTCGGAAATCATTAAAGAATCTTTTAAAATGCCAGATTGGCTAACAGAAAGAAAAAAAAACTTACTTCCAAAAACAAACAACTAACACATGCATAAAACTACCGACTACTGACCATTCTTCCCACGACATATAAAATGATAACATCGTTTCTAAAGGAGAGAATAGTCAAATTCATAGAATGTAAGCACATCTTCTCCTTAAAACAAAAGGGACGCAACAAGGAATCATATGACTGCAAAGATTTTCTCCTCATAAACACAATTATCATGGAAAATTGTCGATCCAAACATAAAAATCTATGTATGACATAGCTTGATTACAAAAATCTTTTTGATAGCGTACTTCACGAATGGATTCTAAAAGTTCTTAACATTTTAAAGATATCTTCATTAATAATAACATTCCTAAAATACAATATGGAAGAGTAACACATAAAACTCAGGTTAATCCATGAAAAAGGCATTCTCAAGACTAATAATCTAAACATTAATGATGGAAATTTCCAGGGAGATTCACATTCTCGTCTTCTTTTTCTATAGCTCTAATACGCCCCCCCACGAAACTTAAAAGCACATATGGATATATGAATATAAAAGTTCTTTTATAGAATTAACCACCAATTCTATATAGACGATTTAAAGTAATATGCAAAAATGGTGACGATTTACAAGGTCTACCAAATACTATAAAAAAAATTAGAGTCGACATAGGAATGCAATTTGGTCTGAAAAAATGTGAAAATGTCACTTTTAAGAAAGGTTTGATAGAAAAGTCTCCAAACATCTTTAGATATAATCAGGGAAATTAGTTAGAACATAATAAAACCTATAAATATTTAAGAATTAATGAAATGAATGATCTAAATAAAGAAAAAATAAGAAAAACATTCTATACGCAAATAGGAACACTGAGAATAGAATTGAAGACAAAAAATCAAGTTATGGCAATTAACACTCTGGCAATAAAAGTAGTGACATAGTTTTTATATAATAAACAGGACGTTAATAGAATTTTTTAAAATATGGATATTAAAGTGAGGAAACAAATTACCTGCCACAGAATGCATCACCCAAGAGCTGTTGTAGAGCGTCTCACGGGAGAAAATGGTGTAAAATAATTAATCCACCAAGATTTGACCAACCAAATAACCACTATAGGATCAAAGAAATACTTAGACACTGCAGCAGATTGGATGCAACAATTAGTAAATACATACGAGAGGCAAAAATAAAATGAATATTCAGTTAGAAAATAAAGTAATAAATTTCCTAGTCAACTCGACCTCTCAACAAAATGAATAGACATAAGATATAAAGCAACAGAAACAGAAATAACACAAAGAAAGAAGCAAAAATACAAAAACCAAATCGACTGAAAAACTCCTGGGAATAAACCCCCCTACAAGGACGATACGCACAAAGAATTAAAAATGGTTATATAGATATAATAAAGACTAATCGAGGGCTAAAAGGAGCCGGATTTAAGGCCAAAACAAAGAGGTTATTAATAGCTGCAAAGGACCAGAGTCAATCGACTAGAAACTACCTGGCGAACATTATAAAAAAACGGATCATCCCAATATGTAGATTGTTCAAACACACAACTGAATCAACTGACCACTTAGTGTAAGACTACTCAATCCTAACACATGTAGAATATGAAGAAAGACATGCTAAAAAAGGAATATAACATTCATTGGAAGGTATGTAAGTGGAATGGAATACTGGATTTTGAAAAATTGCATAAATACCAACCAGAACCGATAACAATCAAAAAGAGCTCTTGGGACTTTGCTTTGCGCAGTTGGCTGGGGCTATAGAATACACCGACTGCATCTCTGCCGAGGGGTAAGACTCACCCAGCTCAATGAGTGTCCTGATATGGCACCAAACAATCTGATGGTGAGTTCCCATAAATGCTGAAGCTTTGGGGAATGCGGATTACCCCTTCATTGCTATCACTCCCAGGTCCACTCTAGCCCGACGAGGTAGTACTCGATAGGGTCCTGTCTATGGGTCAAATAGAACTAAACTGTGTACTTATACTAAACTGAATTGTTTGAGATAAGACTGTTTTGACATTCAAACTGCATACTTATGCTAAACTGGATTGTTTGAAATAGAACAGTTTTGACATTGAAACTGCGTACTTATGCTAAACTGAATTGCTTTAAATAGAACAGTTTTTGTATGCTAAACTGAACTGTTTGAAATAGAACTTTTTTGACTTTGAACCTTTCTACTAATACTAAACTGAATGAATTGTTTGAAATTGAACAGTTTTTGATATTGAAACTGTGTACTTATGCGAAACTGAATTGTTTGGAATAGAACAGTTTTTGATATTGAAACTGTGTACTTATGCGAAACTGAATTGTTTGGAATAGAACAGTTTTTGATATTGAAACTGTGTACTTATGCGAAACTGAATTGTTTGAAATAGAACAGTTTTTGATATTGAAACTGTGTACTTATGCGAAACTGAATTGTTTGAAATAGAACTATCTATTCGTATAAAAATGAATTTGGTATTAATAACCAACAATAGTTGAAGTACCATAAAACCAAACCAAACCAAAATGGGATTTTCCTGTACAAACTGATAAAAAATAAATAGCAATTTACTATAGTGGTTAAAGAATATAAAAGAAAAACATGTCTCCTATTGATATGTCAGTGCCAAGAGATGACAAATATCAGTCAAATGATATAATAAAGATTCCTTGAAATAGAAAAGGAGAAAATGCAACACTTTAAAATTACTATCGTGCCAGTAATTGTGAAATCCCTAATTATTATGGAGAAAGGGACTGACAAACATATTAATAAGATATCTAGCAGTCCCAGCCTATAAGAAATACAAAAAAGCACTTTGTAGAACTGCTCATTTCCTTAGAAGAGGACTATCAATGTGACGGAAAAATGTCACCCAAAAGAGTTAGTAAAAACATAAATACATAGAATGCATATTATAACTACCTCCCCACTTTGGTCTTGAATAAGACCCGGTGAAGCATTCTAAGAAACCTGAGATGTAATTGAAAATTACATGTTAAGAAGAACAAAAAAGAAATTGCAGTCTCGTGGATTTTGCTGTTCCAGGGGACCACAGAATAAAATCAAACAAAGGGAAAATATATACAAATTCATGGACTTTGTTAGAGAACTAAAAAATGCAGAGCGCAAAGGTGAAGATAATGCCAGCTGTATCTGGTTCGCTCGAAACAGTCCCCAAACACTTCGAAAGGTTTCTTGAAAACTTTGAAATCAGAAGAAACGAGACCTTCCATGCGACAACATGAAATCGGCTAGACTTCTGAGAAGAGTCCTGGGGATCTGAGGAGAGTTACTGTCACTTAGACTCCAGTAAAAATCGTAAGGGATGGAATGATAAAAATTAAAGCTGTAAAGTGAATAATAATAATAATAATAATAATAATAATAATAATAATAATAATAATAATAATAATAATAATAATAATAATAATAATAATAATAATAATAATAATAATAACAACAACGATTCCTTTTAAAATTTTTATATACAATACATTCAAAATATTTCTCTTGATAATAATAAATCGCAACAAATTATTTTTGCTAAAATTTAACTTTATAAAATCTTTAATTTGGAAATCTTTCATTGTTTAGAAATATTGTTAATGTAGATATGGAAATAAATTTGATATCATGAACGAAAGAAAATTTAGAGATGAAATGTAATGGTCTGTCTCACGCCAGTCCGAAACGTTGAATTGAAAATGAATCCTGGTTGAGTAAGATATTTTAAGCAATGATACAGGATTGAAACAATTGCCTGAGTCTTAATCCCCAAAATCTAAAATTCAAATAAACAGGTCATTTGCATATTGGATGGATTATTAGACGCTTAATAATTCAGAAGACAACTCTCAAAATCGATGGACGAAATGAAAATAATCAGTTAAAAAAGAGCCGAAAAGAATGAACTTTTCAAGTGTAATCAATCGGTATCAATAATCGAGTAGGTGACTTAATGAAAAATATCTGAACAAATAAATAAATGAAGGAAGAAATGTGGCAAGGTGAAATTGTCCAATGAAATGACTATGCAAGTAATTAAGTTTATACCAAACCGCGGTTTATTTTTACTATTTCTTTCCTAAACTTGCCCAGTCGGCTGGGGCTATAGAATACACCAACTGCACCTCTGCAGGGGGGTAAGACCCCCCCCACAATGAGTGTCCTTGATATGACACTAAACAATCTGATGGTGAGGTTCCACTAAGGCTGGAGCTTTGGGGAATGTAGAGTACCCCTTTATTGCCATTGTTCCCAGGTCAATTCTAGCCCGGTGTGGTAGCACCTGATAAGGGTCCTATCTATGGGTCAAATAGAACTAAACCGTGCTTCCTTCACTATACTGATTTTTGCATTTAAACTGCATATTTATGCTAAACTAAATTGTTTGAAATAGAACTATTTTCATAAAAATAGATTTGGCCTTAAATAACCTACAATGGTTGATATGCCATAAAACCCAAACAACCAACAAACAACAAATCTTTTCTAAACGAATGAATTCATTTTAAAAGGAGAACGGTTCACGCACACCGATTGCTTCAAATGCCATAATAATATGAGGATAAGAGAAATAAAAGTAAAATCATAAAACTTCAGCCAGTAAAAAGTTTCAAGACAAAGTATCCCTGTTCAGATTTTGATTCTATCCATAAACATGGCCTACGAAAATCGGTGTAAAATAAGTAATACTACTATTATTCGTAGTAGGATTAAGAGTGCTGTCAGCAACATGAAGATGACAATTCAAATTGCTTCTTCTGTCTTTATTTAATAGATTATCATATTTACCCAACCCAACCCCTCCGCTCGGGCAGGATATGACACAAGGTCAATTTTTTAAGCGGAGTTTAACAGGTTTGAATTCAGAGTTTTCCTTCTCCTAGACTAGTTGCCTGAAGAACCTAGTCTGCCCGACTATTTACCCATAGCTGGAGGGAGAACAATTGGATTCATACCTTTCCCAAGGGTATTAGTGCTATGTGAAATACAATCAGTCAGGTCCAGGATTTGAACTCGTGTCGCCGTGTCCATATCCTGCGACGATAACCATTACACCACGGGCACCTCCTAAATCTAATAGATTATCAACCTTTCTAAGTTATTTAATTTCAAAGCCATCCTTATAGATGACCGGTAGTGGTACTATTCAACCCATACCCAGGAGGGTAAGGGAGTTAATACCTTTCCCAAAAATATTTGTTCGAAAGTGAACGTGACAGAGCAACTGGAATTCAATCTAGCTTATTATAATTTTGCAGTCCAGCACTTTAGCCATTACACCACTGGGAACAATTCCTGCTATTTTCAATTGTTAAAATCCATCAGCTCATTCTAATCGAAACTCCATAAAAAATAGGATTCGAGATATTGAAATGTCACATCAAATATTATTGACATTCTGAACGTGTAGGACTGAATTTGTAGTTACTTCATGTGGTACATTTGCATTTTATTATAAGAACTAATGTAAAGAAGACTTGCAATTTTATGCAATTGTCCTTTGCAGCACAACAATTGATTTAATAATATCCTTAACATTATTTTATTGTTGTAGTAGTTCTTTTGATTTGATTTTTTATCACTATTTTATAACTTTTTCTTTTTATATCGTTTGTAGTAAAAATTTCTTCTGATAATCAATAAACGTTTTCTATAAAATAAATACCCCCACCTGTGCCTCTGAAAAATTCTTGAACCTATCAGTTTATTACTCTAATGGTGTTTCATATTTATCCCATTTATTGCCATGATTGTCTTTCATAGATTACTTCAGTTCGTCTATAATTATACGTCAGTCGAAAGGAAACCTGGAATTATTTTCCTGTATGTGGTCATAAACCTGAAGTTGCTGCGCCCAAAAAGAGTGGGAGATAAAAGAAAATGGTGGACTATGCGTTCATTTTATTATCCATTGGCATTTAAAATTCTCAGGGTGGTCGACCAGTCAAAATACGATGGAGACGAAGAATTTCCCCATATATTTTCAAAAGTACAGAAACATACACAAAACAACCCTCAAAGTCTGTACGCACAGTTTATGACTCAGAGGTAAAACATTGGACTGTAGGGTATTTATATTGCAAAGTTAGCAATATTTACTTAGCCTTTATGAATTTAACCTGAAAGTAACAATGTATAAATTCATAAAGTGATATGCAGCTCATTATTAAGCATGCAGTCAGATGATAAATTAATTATAATCCTGAATGTATCTTGTGTCTGTTTACCGGAAAGACTGAGTGTAACATAGATTAGTACTTCTACATCTTTCTCAATTCTTCCTGTTTCTTTCTCTTTCCATTTTTCTCTTTTACTGTTTGTTAATTCATCACTCCATCTAATCTTTCTTTTAATATGTCTCATCCCCCTTCTCTCTCTTTCTCTCTCCCAATCTTTTATTTTTTCATCAAGCTCTCTTCCTCTCAATCATTCACTTTGTTTCCGTCTGAAGTCATTCTATTTCACTATCCTTCTTTCTCATTCGTTTAATCACTCAGCTCTCTTATCTCCGGGTTGTTTGTTAAGATTCCCGCTTTTATAGCAAGGCATCTTGTAACAGAATAGTAGTGATTAGTTTAAGAAGCCTATTGGAGATAAAATAAACATATCACAAGTGAGTAGGTGTTCAGGACTATCAAGAAATGTTATAAAAAAGGGCAGCTTCCCTAAATCGAATGTGAATACAACTGTTGAGAGCAATATCAATGTCCCCTTTTTTCTCAGAACACACAAAAACACCATTGAATTCAACTGATTTAAAACATCTCGGAAATGAGTTTTTTTTTAAATTTGTTACAACAGAATGATCTCTTTAGCGGTTGTAGCTACCATTGTCATCTTTGCATTTTTCTAACGTTGATGATATTGAATGTCGTTGGTAGGTGAGTTTAAAATATTTTTATAGTCTATATCATTCTAAAAAATCCTAACGAAGTCGATTGCTTTTAAGTGAAGACTAAACTTTTTCATCAATATGATTATACACAAGATTACTTAAAAAATAGAAAGATGCAAATTTATTTATCTCTGCTTACATTTAATCTATCTATCTATCTATCTCTCTCTCTCTCTCTCTCTATATATATATATATATATATATATATATATATATATATATATATATATATATATATATATATATATATATATATATATATCTTTGTATGCTCACAGAGACACACAGACACAGACACACCCACACCCACATATAAAGACACACATGTGTGGATATTTCTCCACATTCATATCTTTCCACCCATTCGAGTTATTTCCAAGTGCGGGATAATAAGCTTCTTAAAATGAAAGGACTAGCGCTACATGATATTTCTTCTTTTCATACTCAGTACTTTCATGCATTGGAATCGCCAAGCGGTGGATTTTTGTGTGTAATTATTTTTCCTTTTTCACTGAAATGTAATTTTTAATCAACAAAAAACACCAATCGATCAATATTGATAACCTATGATCAATATCTTAATTCGATTGTGGCATAATCTTCGATTGTAATCGAAACAAATCAATTTCCCACTATCAGTTCCTCAAACACCAATCCGTACTTCACAGTGATTAACAAAGAAAAATCAACGTATCGACTCTTTTTTTAATGTATTCTTCACAGCGCGGAAAGATGAAGAAAAGTATCCCCATTTCCTGTGTGTATAATAAAGATCGATGTGAGTGTCGAATTATGGATTGAATTGCAAAGTATTTGATATATATATATAGATATAGATAGATAGAGAGAGAGGGGGGAATTTGAATGAAATGTTTGAATAGCCTCTATAAAGTATGGATTAAATTTCAGAACTAGTGGAAATCAAATTCTTTAATTTTGAGAAGCTTTTAGGAGAAGATAATGGAAATAACTGATGAAATATAAACCAAAAGGACCCTGAACCATTCTTTTATGTATTCAATGAAATTGGACTTTTTGGTTTGGGATAGTCATTGCCAAACGACAGACTATGTTAAATGCCCATCAAACATTCATTAATAAAAGAAAATATTCAAGAGGGGAAATGTTAATTTAATCATCTCATGAAATAATGATAATTTTCCATCGTAAAATCTCGGGCAATAGTTATGAAATCATTCTGGACGCGAAATGAAGATGTCAGGAGAAACCTTTTCCGGATTTGTTGGTCACGAATATTTTTATCTTTATCACAATGAGCAAAATCAAATTTGAAGTCCATTCTTTTATTTCATTTTGAAAGATCCGATAGAAGCAAATAACTATTCATAAATATAATTTGGATTAAGTTATTTCTTTTATTTTCAAATTACTGATTAAAATACTTGAATAAGTTACTTCAGGTAAAATCAATATTGTGTAATTTTAGGATCGAGTGAAAAAAAATGATCAAAGAAGTCCTGCCGGTAAATCAATATTTTCGAGTAGTTAAAATTTATAAAATTAGTTAAACAAAATTGACTGAATTTTTCATGGATTTACAAATATTTATCATCACTTTTGTTTTGAATATTTTACAAGTAGTTACGTGAAATTTGTATAAAAGACTGTACCAAGAACTCGGTAGGTAACGCGAGGAGTAAAATGCAGACTAAGAAATATTATATGAAGAGGACAGATTGAAAAACTGATGCCATTATTTTAACACTTGATTTTAATGTGGAACATTTACGTTTCTTCACGGATTGGAAGTTACCAAAACTAGATGTTAGAATTATAGTTGCTTGAATATAAACTGTTTTAAATTTGATTTTATTGTTTATTCTTTTCATGGTTGAATGTAAGGACCCTAAACAGATGGCGGTTTTGAACTTGTTCGATTTCCTATGATTGCATTTTCACAAAATAATGGAATAAAATAGATTAACTAAATAAAAGAAATGGTAATAGTTATACAAGAACATTTTAGAAGTAAATTAAGAATACTATTTTCTCATATTATCAGGGTTTTTTTCTTTTTTTTTATATCTTTACTTTCACGCTGTTTGTTTTTAAGTTTGGTCAAAACTGACCAAAAAAATGAGTAGTAAGGAATTGATGTAATATGCGATCGATCTAAATATGGAATCTTCTATGTTAATTTTACTAGAGGAGCAAAGCAAACTTGGTAGGGCATACAGCTCATCCCATTTTTGTCATTGGATGTCATTTAATTCGTTAGATTTTAACCTCAATAAAAAAAAGTATTGCTTTTAATAATTTTGTGATAGATATATGTGCGAATATTTTGAAAATTAACACACAAATCTGGCTTAGTTTGGTGTTGTGATATTCTCATGGAAGATGGGACAAAATAAATAATATTTTTAGCATTTTAGGAAAATTGAATTTATAAAAAATAAAAAATGCAATTCAGTCTCAGAACGATTTATTCATTTCACACAAAATTACTGTGAATTATTGAACACGCCAAAAGTAGTTTGAAAATTTTCATGCAAGAGATTTATCAGCACACAAAATGCAATGATTGAATAGAACAATTCATGTATACGGCAATAAAATCACTGCATTACTTATGAAGGACCAAAGTTATACCACGCCGGAGAGAGCCAACATATTCAAAATATCAAGATAAAACGGTAAAAATTATGTACATAAGGTTGATTATGTAAGTTGTTTTAATGTGTGACTTCCAGATGAGTTTAGCGTAGAAAATTACTGGATATATTTAAATCTCACGTATTAAAAAAAACTGTGATGAACAATGAAAACTTGTTACTTCAAAATCATGCAGAACAATTAAAAAATATTTCAATTAATGTTACTCATTCTAACTACCATTTATTTCGGCCGTTATAGAATTCTTTTCGTTAAAATCATCTTGTATTTTGGCCTTGATGATGCAGTTCTTTGGTGAGAAAAAGATGTCCTTAAAGGGTAGAATAATGCAATTGTTAGAAAAGTCGTATTGAAATAAAACATTCATTAAAAATAATTATTTAAATCAAAATGTCTTTTATTTTTATCTAATAAACCTAATACAACTCACAAATATATTTATTTGACTTTGAAATCGATATTACCGATATGCAAGGGCGTAATTATGTACTTGAAAGTGTTCTGAGAGGATGAGTGAGTAAATGTGTGTGTACGTGAGTGTAAGAGCACACACAAGTGTGTATATGTGTGTGGTTAGGAACTGTGAAATAATGATTTTTACGCCCACCGGGAAGACAAATTGAAATATCTATTCATGTTGTGAAATAATTTAGAAGCTGAAATATCAATGTCCGATAGAAAACTGATCAGCGCTTTCTGTTTTGCAACAGGTGGAAACAAGATAAATATCACAAGCAAACCAGGAATGTGAATCGAACTGCTCTATAATGACATTGATATTGGCTTAGTTGTGTTTGTTGTAAAATGTATATCAATAATCTTATTTATTAGATAGAGAAATAGATTCGGACAAATATTTTCACGAGTAAGATTATATCTCTCCCTCACCCCCTCTCTCTATCATAGAATTAGTTGAATAGCCATCTACACACGGACGAGTAAACATAAGGGCTAAGAATATTTAGAAAAATACTTTTTTCTATAAAGAAAAGGATAAATAAATCGTTAGATGTGGACAATATATATATATATATATATATATATATATATATATATATATATATATGTGTGTGTGTGTGTGTGTGTGTGTGTGTGTGTGTGTGTGTGTGTGTGTGTGTGTGTGTGTGTGTGTGTGTGTGTAAGAGAGAAAGAAAGAAAGATCACAGTTCGTTTTCATAAAGGTGACCGTGTAAATGTTTACATGCTTAGCAGTCCTGTAAGCAAAAACAAATACGAAAAACTCACATTTTCGTTGATATATGCTTTACAAATCATAATAACCATCATTTTATAACATAATTACCATAATCTTCATGATCAATTAACTATTATTAGCACCATTCCCTTGACATCCACTTTCCCATCTACATTAAACATAATTTTGCCAGGCCAATAAGAACAAATTAATGACAAGGATATTATTGAAATAAGCTATTTATCTGTTTATTGTTACAACGCAGATTTCAAAGAAGTCAGACAAAAAGGAAGTATTTCATAGCTCATTTCGTAAAGACGTTGATTCAAACCCGTTGTTACAAAAGTTATTGGGTTAACTTATATTTTTTATTTCATTTCAAGTTTGGCAAAATAATCCTTTTTCGAGAGAGAGAATACAAATCGCATTAATAGTATATATAAAGGAATAGATTACAAACTTTCAGGAAGTTATCAGCTTAAAAATCTCCTAATAATACACTCTTCTCTATGAGAATGTATCTAAAACACAAAACTCTCTCTCTCTCTCTCTCTCTCTCTCTCACACACACACACACACACACACACACACACACACACACACACACACACACACTTAAATATATATACAGGGCGTGACAGAAATACTTACAAAATTTTAAACTCTCACGTGTGATGTAAATGATCTCAGGCAAGTTTTAATCGAAGTTCCATCTAGATTATATCAGGCCTTCTTTCCAGATACAATCAGCTACGATCAAGGCTTGGACCAGTGCACATTGTTAAAACTTTTTTTTTATGACTGATGAATTTGCAATTGCTATACAGGGAGATTTTCAAGCTCATTTAATGTTACATTGGAATGATGCAATTCCTGATAGAATTTTCAACCAATAGCAATATCTATTTTCTATCCAGAACTGCATCATTCCAATGTAACATGAAATGAGCACGAAAAACTCTCAATATAACAATTACAAATTCACCAGTCTTTAAAAAGTTTCAACAACAAACGCACGGTGTTCACAGGTCCAAGCTATGGTCGTAACTGATCGTATGTGAAAACAAAACATTTTTAAAAATTGAAAAATAATTAAAATAAGATAAAAACAAAAGACGAAATGGAGCTACCATTACACTTACCGAAGTTCACTTGCACCACATGTGTAACAGTTTCATATGTGGGAGGTTGCAACCTATATATATATATATATATATACTAGGGAGACATCATATATAATACCTCATATTTATTTTCATAGAAACTACAAAGATACAGGGAGTAGAATAATACCATTTGATAGAGTAAATTTACAGCAGCGAATTACTTTTCCACAGCTGGGAAAGTGAAAACTCTCGTTCATTAAAATAAACTCGAGTAGAAGTTAAATCATTCGGTTAAGATACAGCATTCTCTTGACCTATTTGGCCTGGCAACTTAAATTTTTCATCAATCGAATAAATGTAACACTTCCTAGCACACAGAATTTCGCACTTACAAGTTAAGAAGCAGACGATATCCAGCAGAAACTATTACTGATGCAGATGACATAAATGATTCATCGCTTCTTTCAAATGCAACTGCTCTTGCCGAATCTCAGATGCCTTGCCTTGGAAGGCAACAAGAGACATTGGTTTCTACGTGAACTTGGATAAAACAGAATTTATGAATCTAATAAAGATGATGCCCTCTTCTTACTAAATGGCAAGCGTCTGAAATTAGTAGACCAGCCGATATACTTAGATAATAATATGTCATGAACTGAAAGCAATTTCAATATATACATTAGTAAAGCATGAACTACTATTGATAGGTTATCGATCATTTAGAAACTGGTTCCTGATAAAATAAAACGAGAATTATTCCAAGCCGTAGCTGAGTCAGTACTATTGTATGGTTGTACTACTTTGGCTTTAACGAAAAGATCGGATAAAAAAGCTAGATGGGAACTACTCAATGATGCTTCGTGCTATTTTGATCAAATCCTATTGCAGCATTCTACAAAACAGCAGCTGCACGGCCAAACCATCCAAGTAAGATGAACTCAAAAGCGATGTTCTCTGATGGATTCCTAAACATGGACGCACCTGAGTTTGCCAAACAAAAAAAAACATATATTCATCAGTTCTGTGTGGACACTGGATGCTGTCTTGAGGACTTACCGAGATAGATGGCAAATAGGCACGGATGGTGAGAGATAGTCGACGGAATCAGTACTGTCAGCACGTCTTGATGATGATGATGATGATGATGATGATGATGATGATGATGATTCAAAAAAACTTTCAAGAAACAATAAAATTACTTATTTATTGACTTCTTAATTCCATTTCTTCTATTGGACTTTTGACATCATCGGAGAAATTGCAGAGGGAGTTATTATTTATGCATGTGAAATTAAAACAGCCATTATTTGTAAGATGATGACGGCATCCCTATGTTGGCTTTTAAGTGAACATCTGCTAATCATGACACTCAAATCTGTCATTTGAGTTCCATGCTTATTCGTAGTAATATTAGTCATTTTCATGAGCAGCGTATTTTTGCTATTCCAGACACAGGAGTTGTTTATTGTCTGTGCTCCGGTCACAAATGTAATATGGTATTCTTCAAGGAGAAAATATCTTTGACTTATAACTAGTACCACATACGCATGTACGTACACAAAAAGTTGTGCAGGAAGGTATGATATATAGATGCATATACGATATCCAGGTACGATATATTTTTGCTGATAATGATTATATCTTTTTAATAAAAAAAGACTTACTTCACACCTCACATTTTATTAAGTATTAACTTATTTAATCTTCCAACTCTATTGCTTTTTGTAGAAATCATATGAATGATAATTCTACCCGGTAGCTTGTCAAATTGATATGTAATTCAATGAATTTTATCCAGGATTATTGTGATTGAATGAATTAAGATCAAACTTCAAATCCTGAATAATAAGATCGTAAGTTAACCAACATTTTAAAAAGTTTTTTTCCTTGCAATTGTCTGACAAACAAACAAAAAATCTAAATAATATATATATTGTATTTTTCTCTTCTTTCTGTCACCGTTTTTAAGTTAGAGAAAGAGGGATTAGTGGAGGGATAATATTTGGTCCTCTTTGTTCAACGTTCGCCAATTTCTTTTAAAAAATTCCTGGATTATCACGATTAAATAAATCAAGTCTTAATTGAAATTTTCAAAATTCAAATAAAGTAAAAAATCAACAAAAAATTTAAATTTCATTGTGCTATATATCTGTCTTCTTTCATTATTTAATTTTCAATTGATATCCTTGTGGATATTTTTGAGAAACTCTTAAAAGATGACAAAAGAAAAGGCTTTTCCACTAACGCAGTAATAGTGTGCATTTTGTTGGTCTGCCCCCTGGCGGCTACTCATTATACACCCTTGCTTTCAACCTGAGGGGAAATCTATATTGACGTATGTAGCCTTTCTTTGTTGTAGTGGTGGTGGTGGTAGGTGGAAGAATCCCCTTAGTGAAAGGGGAAAATATCACGCTATCGTTTCTATCCCCAGTCGAATACACAACTACTTTTGAAAGATGTATGGTGGGAGGTAAGTTGGGCGGTTCGGTCTCAACCTGACAAGACGACTGTATTAGAGGTCAGCCTTCACATTGAAGCCAGGTAATAAATTTAACTAAGAGTGCGTGTTTTGAACATACGTCTGTATCAATGAATGTACGTCTGAGTTACATATATGTGTATATTTGAAAGATTTGTGGATTGTTGAACTACCAGGGTATCTCAAATTTTGTCATTTGAATATATTGACAAGTATTTTTATTAGTGTGGGAGTTAAGGGAATCGAAGTAGATATTGGTTAGCTTAAGTTAATTTTAGTTCAAGGGTACACTGGTGAAGCACCAAGGTGGAAATTAACTTGCAATCCTTGGCTTTTGAGACTATCTAGCAAAAAAAAAGTGACTCAAACTTTTTTCATAGTATAGCTTTCTGTAGACGTTAACGGTAACTCTTACTCTGATACAGGATCATACTAATGGGTTATAATTAGCAAAACCAACTTGTTGACCATTGATTCAATGCATATGTCTTAATTAGATAAATATATTGGAAAGAACCTATGCAATTGGCCACTCAGTGAGAATCAAGCTTATTACAGAAGGGGTGGTTTGTAAATTTAGTTGATCTATCCGTGCAGTCGTCCAGTATGTCCAGCAAATATTATGCTGTTCCAGAAGTAGCTAAGCTCAATAATTATCACTGTATGCCAATATATTTCTGTCGCAAAAGTTGAAGCCTGTGTGTGTAATTGTGGTTATGCATATCTCTCTCTCTCTCTCTCTCTCTCTCTCTCTCTCTCTCTCTCTCTCTCTCTCTCTCTCTCTCTCTCTCTCTCTCTCTCTCTCTCTCTCTCTCTCTCTCTCTCTCTCTCTCTCTCTCTCTCTCTCTCTCTCTCTCTCTCTCTCTCTCTCTCTCTCTGTGGATAGGGGTGCTGGGGATTTTAGCAGGAAGGGAAGCGAACTGTTCCTTTGTGAGTACAGTTTTTGGTTGTTTCAGGTTTTATAAGCACGAATTAAAAGACTGTCTGCTGAGTTGTGAGAATATTCAGCATTAACCTCTCTCTTTTGGTTGATCTGTAGTCTACACTCAAAATATAGCTATTTATTTTGCTTCGCTTAGCAGAGAGACACAAATGTATTCATTTACTGAAATTTAGTTTTGTTCCCAAATCAGAAGTGAAGAACATCCAGTAAAGATCAAACTTGTAAAAATATTCAAAAAAGAATGTTTAAACTTGAAAGCCTTAAATTAATAATCAAAACTATTTGCAATCCAAAGATCAAACAAAGGGAGTGTAACGTCAACCTGCTCCGACTAGGTAACATTATCGTTGAAAACATGACTTGATTATGATAAAAATCGGAGATAGACATTTACAAATAAAAGCAGTTTTCCTATGACAGGAACATAATTAAAGGAACTTTATAAAGATGGAATCTTACTCATACATTAATCATTCAGTTAATTTGACAGTCTATCGTTCGCTCACAGTCTAGGGCGATCTTTCTGATCATATTTGTCACAAACCAGCTACAGAAGCAATATTAAAACATACAAAGCTGTATTTAATTCTAATTGTGAATCTTTAGGTATAAATAAGACCCCGATTGAACCCCCCCCCCAAAAAAAAAAACAACAACTAAAAACAAAAACGAGCAAACTAGTTTCCCACGTGGAAGACATTTCAGTCTTCGTTGTGACACCCTGCACTTGTATTTATTTCATGAATATATGATTTTCCGTTTTTTCAGGACAACCAGAACTACATAAACTTTTAACGTCAAAACCCAACGCAAACAAAATTTGCAATTGGTCTTTTTGATTCTATTTACTTCCTTTCTTTTCTTTTATTTCCTTCTCTCATGGTTAACTTTTCTTTATCTTGCTCTCGTTATTTATTTTATTCTATTTTTAAATTCTGCCAATATTTATCCCATCTGTAATCTTTTTTCTCCATTATTTTCTTTTGTTACTTTTAATTCTACATCAGTTTTCTTTCTTTCTTCCTCATCTTATTTCGGTTTAACTTTCTTTCATCTCTTTTATATTTTGTTTCCTATTTTTACTTTCCTCCTTTCTATTTCTTTTCTATCATTTCATCGAATGAATCGTTCTTTCTTTTCTTTTTGCTTTCTAAATTGCCATTTTCCTCGAAATCAAAAGAACAATAATTTTCTTTATTTGTCACTAATCAAAAAAAGACCTAAAATCTCTACTTCTCTACTCATTCATTTTGTATCATTCAACAACGAAGTCTTCTCAGGACGCAAATATAGCTTTGTTCGTTCGTTTTTAGATCTTGTTTCTTTTTATTTTGTCCTTCCAACGCAGAAATTCCTTGTTTTGCATCTCTTCTTTCCCCACTTTGACCGTACACAAATCTTTTTTTCTTTTCTTCCTTTCTTTTTTTACTACTACTTACGCCCGGTTGGTGACCCCTAGCTAGAGCCCTGTTGAATTGGGCAGACTAGTAATTTTTTTTCTCGCATGCCCTTAGCTTATAGTGAAAGTTCTTTGCCCATTATAACTGATTAATATACATCTGAGCACGTGTCAGCGACTGGACAAGCACCAGATGAACGGTTTGCACTTCACGACTGAGGTAAATCTCTCTAAAGGCAGTGGTAGATCAAAGAAAGAAAGAAAGAAAGAAACTTATAAAAAGAGAAATTTAAACTCTATGAAAAGAAGAAAAACTCAAGAAAGAAAATTTGGGCAGAAATATCTTATATACATAGCGTCTCATCATAGAGCAGTGCCTGGCAAGCTAGTCACCCATTATTATTGTAAGGCGCCTCTGGTGGTGTAATGGTTAGCAAGCTCGACTAGCAAACCTACACGAGTGAGTTCGAGTCTCATTGGGTGCCCCTTTCATATGGCCTTGTGCCACATCTAAGCAAAAAGCTTACCACTCATTATTATTGTAATGAGTTCGATCCACATTACATGCCACGTACTTAGTAAGTTTATATGAAAAATAGTAAATACAGTCAATTTAGAGCTTCCTTGGTGCTCCATATAGTTTTGTGCAGATTTTGTGTTTATCTCAAAGAAACGATATTTTTCGGTAATGATGAGTAGAGTGTTCGCCAATGGTCCGGGAGACCAGGGTTCAATCCAAGGTCATGTCATACCAAAGACTTAAATAATGGTACTTGATGCCGCCTTGCTTAACAGCACCGTAACGTAAGGATCAAGAGTAAAGTGGAACAATCTAGGGAATGGAGTTGCGCCCTCGCTTACACCTCACTGTAGTAATTATTGAGAAGGGAGCCTTCGCGTCACCCTCGACTAGGGTCGACAACTTTACTCTCCGTATGATTAAATTTATCTTATTGATCATGATGATTGTATCTGTTGAGCTGATATTTGTTTTTGCATTATGACCGCATAAACAAAAACAGCCCCTCCGCACACACAGACACAGACACGGGAGTTCAAGCATCGCAAGAGGTGTGAACATTTGTCAGTATACCAATGAATATATCTGTGTTTATGATGTCACATTTTTAGAACCACATATACACTTACATATATATGCAAATAAATAAATTCTTTCATGTATGTGGTTATATACGTAAACGTATATTTTGTACGCACACACACATACTCATCCACACATACGTGTGCGTGCGAGCGCATATAAACATACGCACATATATACATATGTATGTATTTGAAAGTGGTGAAGGTTAGTAGGACTATATAAGTCGTATCTTTGCCTAAACTGACATGACCTAGTGAAATAGTTACTTCTTTTCTCTAGTTTCTGGGAGAGATCTAGGGTAGATAGGAAACAAAGTCCAGTATGATTTTGTGTTTCCACGCTAGCGCCCATATGTACTTCAAGTCAGTAGGTAACTTTCACCGATTAGCGCCACTGTCTCTGGAGCGGAATTAACCAGGGCCATTACATTCCAATAATAGGGGTGGCTTTTTTGTTTCTCATACCAAATTTCTCCGTTCCGAATAGAATTTTTCTTAAGCAAAATCCAAGTAACTTTAGAAACAGAAAAAGAATTTTGTCTTGAAAATACAAAAAGACAAAAGAAAATAAATGCAAAATCTAAAAATAAATCCGAAAAAATTTAAGTCATCAATATCTAATTAACAGAAGTGTTGTGGGTCCTGTTGTTATTAATACGATGTTTATTCGCATCAACTTCTGTCTGCCATGAACTTAAATAACATTTTATGTCTATATACAACAGACATATATTAGCGACATAAGAAAATGATTAAATAAAAACAAGTAGCAAATATTATTCTTTCCAGCTTGTTCGTTTTTTGTTTTTTTTTATGCCTAAATCTGCAGAGAAATTTCTAGGTGAGAGAACAGACATGGTAGCTTTTTGTGACATATCAGATATGCACCGAGCTGACAATTATTGTTTGATTTCTGAGGCGTTGTTTCTATCATACATTGATTCATTCTGACCAGTTTGAAGTACGAGGAAATATATTTACAAGAACCAATATTTAATGGTAATAAAACTGCGTTTAGAAATTGAGGCAAAATTTCAAAGTAAATGATACAAGGAAAATTTGTTGGAAGAACTAATTATTTGCATTATTTGTTCTATACTTTCTGTGTCCGAATGAATATGTTTGATTGTTTCTGTCTTGACTTATCTGAATCTTCATGTCTCTTATATCCCTTGATTTACTAAGCATTTCCTCTTCATATAGAACATTATCCATGCTTCCCAATTAGATCCATTCATTATATAGCCATATTTGTTTTTTTGTTATTAATAATCCTTAATGCCATAAAACTCTTCAAAGGACTAGATTTTCGTTAAAATGTTTATACTAATAAATACATCTAAATAAGTCTAAAAATGAAATGTTCATCTGAAAATTTATTTCTAAAAAAATGAAAGTAAACAGTCTAGTGAGTTATCATTATTTGACAACAAGCAATAACCATTGAGGGATATAAACTATAAGTAATTTTCTGGGGTCAATAATTGTCAATTTCTATTTCTAGTGAATTAATAACAATATATATATATATATATATATATATATATATATATATCGTCATCATCATTATAAAGTCGAGCTCCTAGCATGGATTTTCCTGGCTCTCTCTCTCTCTTTCTTTATCTCTCTCTCTCTCTCTCTCTCTCTCTCTCTCTTCGTCTATCCTATCATCCATTGCTCTCGGCAGGTCTTCCAAACTGCATCATGTTTCCGTACAGAGCTGTTGTTGGTAAGTTCTTGCTTGTCGTCTAACATTGGCACGACCATGTGAAGAGGTCCATAGGAGAACGTTATTTATGAGTTCGTACTTACTTCACCAGCAGTATGGTGCATGTCCTATTCGTCTTGGGTGGGTTTTGAGATCAGAGGTAAGTGGCCGTACAGCTACTGTTTCATGGGGTGTTGCTTTTAGAATTTGTTCAATATAGCTTGTAGCATTCTTGCGCAGTTCCCGTAAAGCTTTTTTTCAATACAATTTGTCAGCATTCATGTTGTGCATCCATAGAATAGTATTGACACCAACGCTGTCTGGAAGAAATCCTGTTTTATTTTATCGGATAGGTTAGACTTCCATATGATCGCTAGTCTATTGATGCCTTCACTGGGCGCATGCTGACATTACTTTTAGTCGACGAGACACTGTTGCAGAGGTACGTGAACACTAATTTCAGTGGACTAGCATTTAGAGTGAAAATGGACCCTTACCGATTAAAAAACATGTAACCCAATTTGTTTGCGTTCACATGGAGGTCATTGCCTCCTGCTGGCTGCTCCAGGCAATGCAGCAGAGATTTGGCTTGGGCAGGTGTATTTGCAAGAAGCGCTATATCATCTGCATAGTCTGCGTCCGTAATAGTTTCTGAGGGATAATAACAAACAAAAAATGAAGATTCGGCTTTTGGAGAAGTTTAATTTTGTAGGAAGTAGATATATTTTAGGCTAATATATTCGGTTTGCTGTAAGATCGAGATTAACAAAATCATTAAGCCATATAATAATAGTTATAAGTGGTATGAACAAATCAATGGTTAATTAATAGAATATTGAAAATGAATCATAAAATATAGTTAATAAGCGACTTTAAGCGCAAAATATGAATATTAGTTAACTGTATTGGAAAAAATTGCTACCCTTTTCAAATTTATTCCCGGAAAAAGTGGTTGCTTAAGCGACACAGTTTTATTTAGAACACTTATTTGGACAAACAAGCTGGAAGACACCAGTTTTAAATGTAATGTAAAGCACATTTAAGTATACATACATACATACATGATGGGTATTTAGATGTGTGCTTAAACACTAACCCCTACACTAACTATATCACAGATAAATGCAAAATGTCTGTTTCATATATTTTACAAATATAATGATGTATTGTAAAGACCCGAACATTAAGTACAAGCGCTAAGAAATAATACTGTTTCATCCACTGAGCTGCAAAGGAAATAACTAAGTCATGAGTGAGCCGAAATTTATAATCCAGATAAAAAAAAAATTTGTTTCCTTTTGACAAGCACATATCGGTACGACAATTCACTTTTATGTTTTCTGTTCTCTTCAATCGACCCGTTAGCGTCAAATATTTGATTGTCTAATTTTGTCGAAATCAGACCGGCGGTGTACTGTCCACTTGAAATAGTATTTCGACGCAGGGGGAATAGTTTTAATTTTTTTTATAAACGTCTACTATGAAATAATAAGAAGCAAAATGAAAAATAATCACACAAAACTAGTGATTATTATACTGACATTATCTTGTCGTAACAAGTAAATTTTTATTTCAACTGTATTCATACACATTGTTAAAACAAAGGTACACGTATACATAAGCATGTATGTATATAGGTATTTAAATGTGTATACGGGTGTGTGTGTGTGTGTGTGTTTTGTTATATACTTCTCAATCAGTTGTTTCTCTGTTTTTTTCTGTATGTATATAGTGATATGAATTGTTATATTCATAAATAAAGAGTGCTTAATATCGGTGATAGAACATATGAATGTATTTACCCACCCCTTCCAGGTGTTAGATTTGAAACTTGATTAATCTTTAGGTGCATTAAAACTGGTTTGAATTCCGTGTTTTTTAATTCTCTTTTAGATCAGGGACGAACAGATAGATTCACGCATTTCTTTAGGGGATTAGCGCAAAGTGAAACACAGTCTCGTCAAGGATAGAACTCGGGTTACTGATTCTATTTCAAACGAAGATAATCCTGCCTCCATATAGTTAATGTATGATAAAATGATAGACTGCATGTCGTTCTCTGTTTCCATTACGTAGACACAGAGTCACCGGTGCCTGTTGACTGCCACTCTCTCGCCTATGCAATCCATGGTTTAATGTTTGCATTGGTGAGAAATGGGCAATCACCATGCAAAATTGACTCTGTGCCTATTTATTATTCAAACATGTTTTCGTGCACGCGCTTGTGTATGTTCGTGTGTGGCGGGTACGCGCATGCGCGCGCGTGTGTGTTTTTACAGATGCCACTTTTTTAAGGTCGTTGTGAGAAAGTTGTTTCATACAAATCCTCTAAATGAATTTATTTGTCGTGAAAACATTTCTTTTCAAATCCTTTGACCAATTATTCTAAAACATTGATTGATTGTGTCCACAGGAATTTAAAAATGTTTGTGTGTGCATATACGCAGTTGCTTCTGTTGATGTGTCTCTCTGAACATGTGCTTCTTTATGTGTAAGTGTATGTGTGAGTGTGTATGCAACAAATAATAAAGTTGATATTCACTCAAACCAAAGCGACTAAATTAATAGAAACAGTTGTTTCGAATTCTCGTCTAAGAACGACCAAAGCGGTTTGGCGCATAAAAAAAAGTAACTGCAAAATGCAACCGTTCAAGTTAACAAGACACTAGATATAAAAACAATAGATAAAATCGCTTCTTGCCTTATTAAGAGGTTTGCAAAATCTCTCTCTCTCTCTCTCTCTCTCTCTCTCTCTCTCTCTCTCTCTCTCTCTCTCTCTCTCTTGATATATATTTATATATTTATATCAAAACAGACAGACAGAGACAGAGACAGAAATTTTCTGTGTTCATGTTTCTTAAAATATACAGCCCTGGTTATAAGGGAGTGGAATTGATGCAACAATAATAGTTACGTTGCAATACTGTACTCAGAAACACCAGTATTAAATATTTGGCTGCTGAAATGACTATATCATTTGGTAGACTTATTTTAGCATTAATTCTATTGTAGTTCTCCTAGGACGCGACTTATTTCACGTATAGACAATGAAATAGCGGGAGAGATCATATCAATGTGACTTTTCTCAATCTATACCTCCCAACAAGTGGATAGCATTGCGGCGCTTAGTTGATAGGTTTCGTGAAACTGACAGTGTACAGAATCGAAAGTGCTAAGACTATCCATTTTTGTTTACTGTCAAAAAACGGTTGTATACCTTGAAAAAAAAATTTTCAATGAATAATATTTTTGAGAGTGCAATAAATATATTCATAACAATTACTATTTCACTCTTTAAAATGTTTGAACGTTTGTACTATTCTATCAGTTATTTTCTGAAAATAGCTTAATTGACACAAAGTCAGAGTGTGAAGCACCCATGTGGGGTATACAAGGGCAAGTCAAATATTTTACAATATTTTAGTAGAATGAGACACAATTTGGCAGCTCTGGATGCCTTTGACGACGTCACTAATGTGACCAACCACACTGGACTGTGAGATACCAAACTCGCCTGATACTCTCTAAGTGTTACTCACTGGATTTGCCCAGATCATCAACGTGACGAACCAGACCGGACTGTGAGATACCGAATTCACCTGATACTCCCCGAGTACCTCAAACCGGATTTGCTTCTGTGGCTTAGAGCACGGCTAAAACATACATGATTTTAGGTCTACGTAACCTTCTTTGATCGTCCAGGTTCTTGCAACACAAGTGAAATTTTTTCAACCATTTGTTTACTTCACTGTGACAAAGTGCGCCTTCCCATTTCGCACAACTATTTTTTTTGACGAGGCATTATGGCCCAGTTCGAACTCTTAGAGCATAAGTTTCCGAATTGCACTCCGTTGGGCTTTCAAATCACATACAACTACTATGACACTACTAACCCCAGCAGCAAGCTATCTCACAGCTTGAAATATTTCGGTCACGTGATATTCATACCGCAAAGTGCGCAACTTCATCCCAAAATATAGCAAAGATTTTAATCACCCTTATAATACGAGATGAGCTTGTTAATAACTTTTCCAATTATTGTTTATCAGTGCTCAATGGATCTTCTCCAGCAATACCAAAAGAATTATACAAAAAGAAAAATATGCAAAATCACTTTTATACAAAGAGTGAAGTATAGGGTTTCCTAAGTGAATGAGATAACACCAGTAGTTGCTGTTCGAAAGTGGATAAAAACCATAGTTTTTAATACTGTCTTCCAAGACGCATACACCACTTCCCAAGTTGAGCCTATTTGGGATCCGAAATAAGTAACTTATTTCCCGTGCATATCAGTAATCGAGCCCGGGTTAAAATTATAACTTAACGAAATCTTATATTTTACTTACCTCTTTTCTTCTTTCTCTCTCTCTCTCTCTCTCTCTCTCTCTCTCTCTCTCTCTCTCTCTCTCTCTCTCTCTCTCTCTCTCAATATATGTGTATATATGAAAAGAGTCAGAGAGGGAAAGAGGAAGAACAGAATGATAGACAGACAGACAAAGAAAATTAAAAGATGGAGAAAGAGAGAAGAAAACAGACAGAGGAGGCAAATTGATGCTCAACATGTCGTCATTTTAGGAGAAGATCGAACGCCGCAGGAGATAAGATCTGTTTGCATTGAAAAGACGGTTACAGTGACCCTAGCGGAAATCGATTACACGTTAGTTTTGTGGACATTCGTTTGAACAATACGAGACAAGAGGCGCGTAGATGGATGACTGGGACAGATAGATCAATCAATAGATTAAAAGAAAAAATAAATGAAAAGTAAGGAAGACACAATCAGATAAGTTGTCAACATTTAAAGATAAAGATAAGGTGAAGACTGCATATAGTATGTGCATGACGAGAGGGAAAAAGAGAGAAGGTGAAGGAAGGAAGAAAAGAGTGAGAGAGAGAAAAAAAGGGAGAGATAGAAGGAGCAATACACAGGTTTTGAGTAAAGGCGAAGAAATATAGAAAAGAATAATACATACATCTATTTTAGTCTGGTATAATGACATTAGATAGATAGATAGATAGATAGATAGATAATGCATATATATATATATATATATATATATATATATATATAGAGAGAGAGAGAGAGAGAGAGAGAGAGATGGATAGATAGAGATAGGAATGGATACTACTGACAGAGAGAGATCGGGGTAAATAGATGTAAATAGACATTTCCATGACCATCTGAGTGTAGATAAGAATAGACTAAGCTTGCTTTAAGCAGCTTTGAATAGAGAGGTAGATAACCAATATCAGGTTGATAGATTAAATCCTTAACACTAACGATTGAAAATAATTGTTACTATGGTGATCCGGCAAAACGCCATGACACGTATTTCCGACCCAGGCCTGGAGAAGTCGATACGATCTCACCTTCCTCCCAAACTTAAACGAGTGAATGAAACAAGAATTGCAATTAAAAGAGTTAATGATTTATTTCCTCAACCCACCCTTTACTGAGCGTGATGAGCGGCCAATTTCTTGTTAGCCAATAAACACTGTGATATTTTTGGTTAACAATTAACTTAGGAGCAAAAAATAAATAAATAAATAAAATAAATAAATAATTACTGCATGAAAGAAGAAGCAGGGGAAAATTGATAACACATATATCAAGATCAACACTGGTATATATATGTAGAGCCTGATAGATAAACTGATGATGTACGGACATATGTAGATAGATAGTTGACACACACGCGCACGCGCGCAGATATATACATATATAGAAAGAAAGAAAGAAAGAAAGAAAGAAAGAGAAGATAGATATATATGTTTGTGTATGTGTGTTGTGCCAAAGAAAGAGTAAAAAGGGAGAGTTAGAGTGAAATGAAAATCGAAATGTTTCCATCTATGACTAAGTTTCAAAATATTTATGCCATATATATATTTTATGTCTCATTTCAATGATATATCCGTACTGACGACTCTAGAACTATTTTTCCAAAGAAATGGATGCCTTCTGATCTTGGAAGTTTACATTCTAATTTTTTACCTATTGATCGGACTTAATCACTAACTCTCGGAATTGGTCACCACTACATATAGCTTGTAATCAGTTTAGGAGAGAGATTGATAGATACTCTACAGGTAGATATCTTCTTTAAGCAACGACAATAACCATTACATCACCGAAACTTCCACCATATTTACCAACCCCTCCACACGAGCAGAATCAGACACAAGGTCAGTTTTTAAGCGGAGTTTAACAGGCTTAAATTTAGAGTTTTCCTTCTTTTTACATTTGCACTACCAAGATTGAAGAGCCCAGTTTGTCCGACTATTTACCCATAGCTGGAGGGAGAATAACTGGACTCATACCTTTCCAAAAATATTAGCTTTGAGTGAAATGCAAACAGCTTTGTCCAGGATTTGAACTCGTGTTCCCATATCCATTTCCTGGACAATAACTATTACACTACGAACACTTCTCAAATTAAGTGTATCGCTGCATAATTTCAGAAGATAACATTTTTTTCAAGGTGGTATTTTATATGATTAATAAATGACTGCATATAACAAAATGAGAATGTAGTCGTTTGTGCATGGCTGAAAAAAATATATATATATATCAAGAGAGATAGAGAGAGAGGTGGGGCTCAAAGAATTACCTTATCTGATTAGCTCTGCATTAAATAGAAAGAAAAAAAGAAAGAAAGAAAGAAATTAGCCTTCTAAGGAAATCACAAAACGAAAAAAATGTCTTTACACGAGTAAATATTGGGCGCAATTATTATTTAATGGGATATTAGCCAATTGTTTATGAAAAACTTAGTTTGGGAATTTGCATATGCAAATGTTTGCCGAAAGTAATGGCTCCGATTTATTTTCACAGTTTTACAATAAATGTAGGAAACAGAGCCGGAAAGAACAAATTTTCTGTTACAAAACACGATTTTCCCAAATAGTGAAAATCATTTGTTTTGTATTTTCACCGACGATCAACAAGAGTCTATATGCCTCACAAATCTTCACCAACTTTTTCTCAGAATCATTTTTAGTAAAGCATTATCCCAGTCGTCTATCTTTCAACGGCCAAATTCGCATAGATAAGATGATCAAGTCATTCATCATTTCATTGTAAGAGAATTGTAATTACCGTGAAAATAGGAGAGTTTACTTACGGAGTGTGTGTCTCTCTCATCATTTCCTCTCTCTCTCTCTCTCTCTATATATATATATATATATATGTGTGTGTGTGTGTGTGTGTGTGTGTGTGTGTGTGTGTGTGTGTGTGTCCATTTAAATAATGTACACAATTTTGGGGATAACATTACTCTTTAAAATTGGCATGAAGGCACACAATCATCATTATTCTCTCACAACAATTTTTAAAGTTCATACCTAATGGCCCTTCTGAGATAAAAGAAAAAATATAAGTGTGAATCGAGAATTTCGAACATTATAAATCGAAAAGTAATGTAACTGTTGTGCAATAAAATGTGCTATCCCCGCGTCTACGTGTCACATTGAATTAAGTCGAATAAGTACTCACATATACTTGTACATGAATATGGTTTGTTTCAATATATTTAAGTCTGCTCGACTACTTAGAAAAAACAAACCACCTATTGAAATTTTCAATTTGATTTATGCTTGATAACCGAACTCCAACTTTAAGATGAACTGATGGGTTTGGAAATCGCAAAACAAAGAACAAAAAAATCTCCTTTTAGTTTAATAAAGAGAAGAGAAATTGTATTTCCAATTCTTCCACTGACTTTGAAGTCACATTCTTAAGAACAATTACTTTGAGCAAATATTGTCGACTAAATTCAAATTTTAATTCCGATTTGAGACAGCGAAAATAGATTATGTTCTACAAGTTAAACTGGAAACCAATTTTCCATAGTTAAGGATTGAATAAGTCACAATAAAACTCCAGTACTTTAGCTTATTCATTTAGATTGATATTAGTATTGTTAAAGACAGTTGCTACATATGTGGCACAGTGTTTTATAGCAACCCTCATATATATATATATATATAGTAAGTAAAGTTGGCGACCCTAGTCGAGGGTAACCCGAAGGCTCCCTTTTCGATAGCTATATATATATATATACTAGCACAAACAAATCCTGGAAGCAGCACTTTACAAAATTACAACTGTACTGCCACTTATCTTCCATTTTAAAATACGTCCAAATAAGACGAACATACGAGGTGCCTTCAATAAGTTTTCAGAAATTTTTCGTATAGGCACTTTTATTGATAGTACACATATGAAACTCTAGTCCCCTTCGAAGTAATATCCTCCGGATAAAAGGCAGTTGTGCCGTTCCAACAACTTCTGGAAGGACCCATGGAAGTCCTCTTGTGTGAGCGTGTCAAAGACCTTCGTCACAGCCTCTTTTACCTCCTCAATTGTCTCATAACGATAGCCCCTGAGCTTAGGGAATAACCAAAAGTTACAGGGAGCAAGGTCTGGACTATAGGGAGGGTGAGGAACTGTCATGATGCCCATCTTGGTCAAATAGTCTATGACTAGGATGGAGTTGTCGACTGGTGCATTGTCCTGGCGGAAATACCATTGACCCGATTTGAAGAGTGCTGGCCTCTTCCGACGGAATCTCATCCTGGACTTTCTTAAAACCTCAACATAGTATTCCTTGTTGATTGTCTGTCCTGTGAGAACCCAGTGCATGTAGATCATGCCAGTGCAGTCAAAAAATGGGTCATCAAAAGTTTGTGGGTGGATTTGCTCCGTCTGCCCTTCTTGGGTCTGGGAGAGCCAGCATGCTTCCACTGTCTCTTGGTCTCTGGGTCATAGCAGTAGATTCAGCTTTCATCGCAGGTCAGCAGAGCATCAAGAAGTGCAGGATCTGAATTGATCAGCTCGACCATCTCCCTGCTTTCATGACAACGTCTTTCTTTCTGATCTTCTCTGAGCACCCTTGGGACAAACTTCGCGCAAATCTTCCGCATCTTCAGTTCCTCGCGAATAATTGTGTGTACAGTTCCTACACTGACATCAAACTGTGCACTTATTGTCTCTATAGACACAAGACATTCTTTATTTGGCCAATCATCCCTGGTGTTCTGACTTCCTTACTCCTCCCACACCTCTCATAATCCCTCACAGACTCCCTGCCCTCCTTGAATCTCTAATGCCACTCAAAAACTGATGCTCGATTCATGCAAGAGGGTCGAAAAGCAGTCTGAAGCATTCCATATGTTTCTGTGCCATTTAGAAAAGAATTTTATTGCATATCGTTTTTCTAAAGTGTCCTCACGTCCAGATTGCATTTTTGAACTTCACCATCTGTGACAATCAGGCTTTAGTAGAGTGTATTCCAATTGCTGCTGTAGCTGTTCATTTGAAGCTGAAATCCTAAAAATTGGTCAGTCATCTCATAAGACGTATATCAATAGCATACTAAATTTTCAAGAGTCGACAACAATTGTAAATGTAACAATTGTAAAAGTATGGAAACTTATTTTTGTCCTCTGCCGGAAAAGTAAGGACGGACTCATAAGCGGCTTTCTCCTATGAACTTCTTAACACGGACACATCAGTATTAATCGACCAACAAAAATTTACATTCATCAGCTCTGTGCAGACATTTGATGCCGCCAAGTGGTCTTTCCAAGAGCGATGGTTGATAGAAACGGATGATGACGATGATACGTGTATGTTTGTGTGTGTGTGTGTGTGTGTGTGTGTGTGTGAGAGAGAGAGAGAGAGAGAGAGAGAGAGAGAGAGAGAGAGAGAAAGAGGAGCCAAAAGAATCCTTTCTCCCGACACGCCTGGATGATGATTATGATAATAAGGATATGCTAGTATAGTACTCGTGAAAAATGACCCGATTATATACATAATGATCAGCACTTCAGCAAAAGATTACAGTTCAGTAGGTATGTGCTCTCTGAAAACCGTTACACAATATATATATATATATATATATATATATATATATATATTGAAATGAATAATGGAAATAAATCCGACAGTACGAAGAAACTATAAAAACAAAGTAATCCAAATGATGAATTTATTTTAAGAAAAAATCAACATTAAAACGTTTTGGTTTTAATAAACCTTTATCGGGACATCAATATAGTGAAAACTGTGGCTTGAACAGCGATGGATATTTTATTAAAATGACAAGAGAAAAGAGAAAATATAAATGCAAAGAAAGACATCATAAACGTCCAAACAGCGTTTTTTTTTTTTTTTTTTTTTAACAAAATATCAAGTGACTAGAACTAGCAGTAATGTTTAAAATGTGTCGAATTTCAAGGAGATACAACAGTATATATAGGGGTGACCCGAAGGCTCCCTTTTTCGATAGCTACTACACCAAGGTGTAGGGGAGGGCGCTACTCCATTCCCAGGATTGCTCCACTTTACCCTTGAACCGTACCTTATAATGCTGAGTGTTAAGCAAGGTGGTATCAAGTTCCATTTTTAAAGTCTTTGGTATGACTCGACCTGGGATTGAACCCAGGTCTCCCGGGCCATTGGCGAACACTCTAACCGCTGGGCCAATGTCCCGGTTATATATATATATATATATAATCAAAAATTACCATTGACTTATTGTTTTAATATCTTAATGAATCATCATTTCGTCTCATAAATTATACTCATAGTTAACTGAACACGTTTTTTGTAAAAAGATTGTTTGGATCGGAAATATCATGCCACACTTTTGAAACAAACAATACAGGAATTTATCAGACATCTAATTTTAAGCTGCTTAGTAGAATTTTTGAGTTCCTATACCGTTGTAAATTGCTTTCTGCGTTCCAAACATCCCTATAGGTTTTCAAAGATACTTTGAGACGAGCTGTTTTGACTTCCAGACTAAAAGGTTAATATGTTACTTTTGAAGCAATTGAATAAGAGGATTATTCGAATGAGACATGAACTGTGGATCGTTAATTCAAACACCTACATTTTCCTTCGTATTTCTCTGCTCAACTATATATCCTGCCGCATTTAGCCTCATGTAAATAAAGATGAGTGTGCCATCTTCTCATCATACGCAACAGCACCCCAAATCAAGGGCCCATCACCTCCGCTAGAACTCTTCGACAGTTTGGAAATCGCAAGCCATGACGGTAAAACAGGAAGCCATCTGGACAGTCTAGGCTGTAAAGAAGATCATCTACCACTGTTTATCTTTACATCTGATGAAGACTTCCAAATTCTTCATTACTCGAGAATCATTCTCAAAAATGGACGATGTAACCTTTTACGGAAACTGAATACCAAATTCTTAACTGTTCGTCTGATAGTTTCTTTGTAAACTTAAAACGAAGCAAGGCATGATTGCAGTTTTGCTACTGTCATCTGGTAATTGTAATTAGATACCTTCTTGCGTCTATAACTTTCTAAAGAGCGCAAAAGATCTTTCAGAATAAATTACTTCGCTCAGCTATCACACATTGCGATAGAGCATGGTCCTTCAGATTCTGTGTAGACTTGATGTCGTCTTAAACAACAGAAACAGATAAATGTAACGTTAGAATCTTTATATCCCGAGAATTATGAACAAGTTTAATGTTTCCTGGCAACAAAAATATTTAGAAATTAAAGTCTCCTTAAATCTTCTCAGTTCTTGATCACTGATCAACTCTTTACCATGAGACAATGTTTATCAAATTATCAACCTACATTAAAAACATTAATAAATTTAAAAGTATTTTATAATTTGCTTGAAGCATTGCACACATTAAAAAAATAATATTAAAAAAATCTCTGATGATAAAGTTTTTAATTCGAAATTAATTAAACCCGAATAACTATTTTGCATTGCAATAACCTTCTAAACAAATACAATACAATAAGATGAAATATATAAATTTATTTCAGACAATAGAATAATTCAAAAATTTTAGCAGCAGATACAACAGCAACTCGACTGAGTCTGATTGTCATTGAGAGTTCAACTACTGTGACTGCAATTCTGATTTATTCCTAATAACTGATTTCATTAGTTAACTCCCCCATTTCTCTATATCTTTCTCTTCTACGTACACACACGGAGACACACACACACACACACACACACACACACACACACACACACACACATATATATATATATATATATGATTTTAAACCAAGGGTTGCTCGCGAAAGCCACGAAAATCATTTGGTGATCTATTCAAAAGCTGTTGTTAATCTGCTTACTTGTAAAATTTCCAGACATTTTATATCAATATCAATTTACGTGTGTTCATTCAATTTGTTTATAAAGTTTCATTTATCACCCGTCTCCTCGCTTATCCTCTTGCTTTTAAGATTTTCTTTTTTATTCTACCCTCTTATTCTCTGTGCGAATTTATTTGCTATATGTTTTCCTTTTTTAATCCCCTCACGCCACTTTCTTTATCTTCCTAGATATCTTCTGAAATTTTTTACACTTGCCTGCTGTTTTCATTCTTCTCCGAAATCTCATCCAACTTTTTGTCTCCCCAGTATCTCTCTCTCTCTTTCTCACTTTCTCTCTCTCTCACTCTCTCTCTCTCTCACTCACACACACACACACACACACACACACACACTCTCTCTCTCTCACTCTCTCTCTCTCTCTACACACACACACACACAGACACACACACACACACACACAGACACAGACACACACAGACAGACACACATGTGTGTGTGTGTGTGTGTGTGTGTGTGTGTGTGTGTGTGTGTGTGTGTGTGTGTGTGGTGCTTCAATAAGTTTCCAGACTTTTTTTTTATACAGGCATTTACAATTGTTGTCGACTCTTGAAAATTCAGTATGCTATTGCTATACGTCTTATGAGATGACTGACCAATTTTTAGGATTTCAGCTTCAAATGAACAGCTACAGCAGCAATTGAAATACACTCTACTAAAGCCTGATTGTCACAGATGGTGAAGTTCAAAAATGCAATCTGGACGTGAGGACACTTTAGAAAAACGATATGCAATAAAATTCTTTTCTAAATGGCACAGAAACATATGGAATGCTTCAGACTGCTTTTCGACCCTCTTGCATGAATCGAGCATCAGTTTTTGAGTGGCATTAGAGATTCAAGGAGGGCAGGGAGTCTGTGAGGGATTATGAGAGGTGTGGGAGGAGTAAGGAAGTCAGAACACCAGGGATGATTGGCCAAATAAAGAATGTCGTGTGTCTATAGAGACAATAAGTGCACAGTTTGATGTCAGTGTAGGAACTGTACACACAATTATTCGCGAGGAACTGAAGATGCGGAAGATTTGCGCGAAGTTTGTCCCAAGGGTGCTCAGAGAAGATCAGAAAGAAAGACGTTGTCATGAAAGCAGGGAGATGGTCGAGCTGATCAATTCAGATCCTGCACTTCTTGATGATCTAGTGACTTGCGATGAAAGCTGAATCTACTGCTATGACCCAGAGACCAAGAGACATAGTTCCCAGTGGAAGCATGCTGGCTCTCCCAGACCCAAGAAGGATAGACAGAGCAAATCCACCCACAAACTTTTGATGATCCATTTTTTGACTGCACTGGCATGATCTACATGCACTGGGTTCTCACTGGACAGACAGTCAACAAGGAATACTATGTTGAGGTTTTAAGAGAGTTCAGGAAGAGATTCCTCACCCTCCCTATAGTCCAGACTTTGCTCTCTGTGTTTTTGGTTATTCCCTAGGCTCAGAGGCCGTCGTTATGAGACAATTGAGGAAATGAAAGAGGCTGTGACGAAGGTCGTTGACATGTTCACACAAGAGGACTTCCATGGGTCCTTCCAGAAGTTGTTGGAACGGTACAACAAGTTCATTGTATCCGGAGGAGATTACTTCAAAGGGATGGTTGATTGGTTGGTTGGTTGGTCGGTTGGTTGGTTTGTTGGGGTTTATGGCATATCAACCTTTGTAAGTTATTTAACGCCAAATCCATTTTTATGTAAATAATCTGTTCTATTTAAAACAATTCAGTTTAGCATAAGTACACAGTTTAATTGTCAAAAACATTTCCATTTCAAACTATTCAAGCAGTTATATGTAACAATTCAATTAAGTGTAAATACAGTTTTAATGTCGAAAAACAGTTCTATTTGAAATAATTCAGTTAATCATAAACACGCAGTTTAAATGTAAGTACGGTTTAATCGTCAAAAACATTCCTATTTCAAGCTATTCAGTTTACTCAAACAATTCAGTTTAGCTGTTAGTTCTATTATACCCATAGATAGGGCCCTATCATGTGATACCACTCCGGGACAGAGTGGACCTGGGAGCGATGGCAATGAAGGAATACTCCGCATTCCCCAAAGCTCCAGCATTGCTGAAACCTCACCATCAGATTGTTTAGTGTCATATCCAGGACACTCGTTGGGGGAGTCTTACCCCTCTGCAGAAAAGCAAACGGTGTATTCTACAGCCCCAGCCGACTGGGCAAACTTCAAAGGGAACTAGAGTTTCATGTGCGTACTATCAATAAACGTGCCCAAACGAAAAAATCTGGAAACTTATTCAGTGATCCTCGTATATATATATATATATATATATATATATATATATATATATATATATATATATATATATATATATATATATATATATAAAATACTTTCTGAACCTTTATTTTCAAATTTCTAAAAAGTTGTATTTATTAACATACCTGCATTCTCAAGCATTTCTTTCTTTTTTTCTTTCTTTCTTTCTTTCTCATGTACATCATCATTTCCCACAACCTCTAATATTTGTAGAACCACCATTTTTCTTCTTTGATTCTTTGCTTTCTTTTAGATTTTTTAGTCAACCTACTCTTTCTTCTTCTTCTTCTTCTTCTTCTTCTTCTTCTTCTTCTTCTTCTTCTTCTTCTTCTTCTTCTTCTTCTTCTTCTTAACACATTCTGATTATTCTTTTTCATTTAATTTCATTCATAAGATATTCTGCCAAGCAGTTTTATTATTTTTTAGTGTTTCATTATTTCCCTTTTGCTTACATATATATATATATATATATATATATATATATACATTTGTGTGCGTGCCTTTACATGTGTGTTTGCGTGTGTGTGTTTGCGTGCGTATATATCTGCCTGTGTATGCATGTCTCTCTCTCTCTATATATATATATATATATATAACGCAGCATGATATTACTGTGACTACCAAGGCCAAGCAAGTGGAGGCAAAAATCGATAATTTTCTAATAGAGAATAAAAGGTCAGCCTGACACAATCAACTGGTATTTATTTCGGATTGAACTTAATGCAAAAGGCCTTATCAATAAAAAGGCTTCCACCTTGACGTATATACATATGCCCGTATAGCCATTGAATGCATTTAGAGATACAAAATAAGAAAATATATCTACATGCACAGAGAAACATATATATATATATATATATATGTGTGTGTGTGTGTGTGTGTGTGTGTGTGTGTGTGTGTGTGTGTGTGTGCGTGTGTGTGTGTGTGTGTGTGTGTGTGATAATGAAATTTGTATGACTAGACGCAAAATGTATTTGTTAAATTATTTTCAACATGAACTCGAACATTAATTGAATTATACAATCTAATTTGATAAAACTTTATGAATTGAGAAGTGCCTTTTTACCAATGACATATATGTATTAATACTTATCAACACATAAATATACTCATTCAGAATCGTTCACATTCATATATGTATATAGAATATGATCGCATACAAACGCACATACACACACGAATACTAATATGTGTGAATGTGCGTGTCTATGTGTATATGTTTGCGTCACTTAAAGTATTTTCATTAAAAATATTGCCATATTCCACTTGAAAATTGTGGTTATACTTTCTTTTCCCATGAATATAAACAGAGATAGATAGATAGATAGATAGATAGATAGATAGATATGAACAAATTAGCAAAGATATACATTAATATTGACAGGCAAACAATTATTTTCAAATTTAATGTTTATTTGCATCGAGTGACACCCCATTAATATTCTTTTATAAATATAGAGAAACTGTTCTTCTCAAAAGGTTCTCCAACTTGTAACTTATATCGTATTAACCTTCCCAAAATTATGCTTGACATAATTTTTTATTCGAATTTGTCCGAAGGAATGTAACGTAAATAATCGTGAATCAGCAAACCGCATACAAACTGTTTTCGTCTTGTCCTTTTCGGTCATTTTGCATTCGTTTTCATTCTGGAAAAATCTCCTACTTTTCAATAAGTTGTATTATCATTTGTTGTATAAACACTGCTTTGTATAATGTAAATATCACTGATAAGCAAGTCAAAAATTCAAGCAATAATTTTTTTTCTCTCTCTCTCTCTCTATCTATCTATCTATCTATCTATCCTATTCTAATTTGCGTAGTCATGTTAACAACTTGTACATCCATTTTAAGTTGCCTAAAGTTATATTTGCTTTCAGAAAGTTGAAATACCTTAATGGTTTGAACTGTAAACTATGAACAATATCCAAAACAAGTATCCATGAAAAGTTTACAAACGTCATAACGTTTTTTTTTTCTGTTTTGATTTTTTTTTTTCAGAAACGGCAAATTCATATTTGATTTAGACTGCGTGTGTGTGCTTCTTGTAGTGAGAATAATGATTTAATTTTTAAATAACAAAAAATTGTTATAACTTGATCGCAAAACTTGAAAAATGATATTCAAGAAATTTCAGTGCCAGAATTATTTGCATCACAGAACAACAAAGAAAAAAGTTTCTCTTTTGTTTATTAATATCGTTTAATCAGAGGAAAATAAATCTTTTTATTACATTATAGCACTTACACTTACATGATCTATCTATCTATCTATCTATCTATATATATATATATATATGTGTGTGTGTGTGTGTGTGTGTGTGTGTGTGTGTGTGTGTGTGTGTGTGTGTGTGTGTGCTGAAAGTTGCTGGTTTTAATTCTGCAATTATTGTTTGACCTTAATAATATTCCATGATGTCTCATTATCAGTAATAAAAAATGAAATCGAAAATATAAACAAAATAAATTCTAAGACATTTCGTCAAAATGAAAATGACTGATTTCAGAGAAAACTAGCAAATACCAAATGCAGTCATTGCTTTTTCATACATAAAGTAATGTAACTAAGAATCCTGAAAACCTGAGAGAGTTTCTCAGTAGAGAAGAAAAAGCAAGAAGAAACAGATTTATATACCTTTTGAAGTTTCCTGTTCCGTCTTAATTTTTTATCAGAAAACTAGTCCTTAGTGTAAAAGCAATGAAAACATTCTTCCAAGTCTGTAGCAGTAATTTCAATATCCTTTATGGGAGCTAAAAGTTATTCATGTTTAGATGTTAATATTCAAAATCAAAACAAAGCCAAAAGTAGTGGTTCTTGCAACATCATCAATAAATGGATAACATGTAATCATCTCGTACTTTCTTAATTCTTACATAAATCATATTCAAATTTGAGATTGAGTGCAGAACTAAACCTTCTTACCTTATTGATACAAATAAAAACGAGTTCAATTGTGATGAGCAGATTATTGTATTAGTACAAGAAATGAACAAATAACACGATACTTAAGCATAGTTATGTTCACAAGTGCTTGTGTTCGAAGATTTCCGGGATTTTCAACAAAGTTAGATGTACATCGATTCAAGATTTACAAATGACATAACTTTTTTAGGAGAGACAGTGATATATATATATATATATATATATATATATATATATATATATATATATATAGAGAGAGAGAGAGAGAGAGATCGACACACAGATAGACATTGATTGAGTGAGTGATACGTATATTAATCTGTTAAATACGCCAATGTACCAACAGTTTGTGTGCTATTATTACTTCTCTTTGCCAAGGTCGTAAAGTCATCGGTAAAACCAATTGGTGACACGTCTAATAATCATTCGTGTTATATACAATAGAAAAATTTCTACTTCTCCGTTCTCTCTTTCTCTCTTTCTTTCTCTCTCTCTCTCTCTCTCTCTCTCTCTCTCTCTTAAGTCACTGGTGTGTATAAGATAGATTCCTCTTTTAATTTGGTCTTTTTCCTACTTTCACATTGTAAAATTCATTCTTTTTCAGTTATTTTAGTTTCCTAATTTACCTCACTTTCATCGAGCTTCCCTATTTCTTTTTCGAAATTCATTTCTATTTTTTCCTAATTTCTTTTATTAAATTTTATGCGATTAGGATTGAAGCACATTTTATAAACAAAAATGTCTTCTACAAGAGCTTTAGAAGATGCATGGACGCTTTTTGTTTTTTTATGGAAATTGAAATAATTCTTTGAATTGCACTCCCGATGGAAATTTAACTAGCAACCAACCAAAATCTAAATATATAAATTAAAAATGTATAACTCATCAAGTATTGTATATTTAGGTAACAGTCATTCATGTATACAAATTTGAATAAAGATGTTGGACAAATTTTTAAATGTTTCTTTCATCATATCTGCTATGAGGACTTTGTTCAGTTAGGTAACGATATATTAGAGACATTTCATGTGTTTATCAATCTATATATCTATCATGATATAAAGGCAAATAAAAACGTAGTGTGTTTTCTCGGTGTGCAAAACAGCTGTCTCAGGCTTTTTAAAAATTCATTCCCTGATAAGAAATTTTTTTAAATGTCCTGGGTTGATTTAAAGTTTCATGCCTATATATACCCATTTTAATTGCTTTCTGCTCACATGAAATCTTTTTAGTTAATTTTACTCCCAAAAGTTGCTAGGTCTCCCACGGAAGTTACCCTCACTCCGGCAAAAGTTAAATTGGACATCTTACACATTTCGGATCAATTTTAAAACAAATGGCCTATCTATGAGAAAATTACTTTAAAAACTGATTAACGTCCAAGGAATACACATGTCAAGTTTCACCAACATTGTACATTAGTCTATTAGTAATAACAAAAGGAGTCTATAAGTAACAAAAAAGCAACCATGTAAACAAACGAAGATAATTATATATACATATATATGTTTGTGTGTGTATGCGTGTGTGAGTGAGAGAGACAGAGAGAGAGGGAGAGAGAGAGAAAGTGAAAGAGCACACACACACACACACATACACACACACCTATATAGATACTTGAGTAATCGGGTTTTGTCCTGTTCTACTCGTAACATGTTTGCTTAATATTGGTTTCTTCTTATTTATCTCTATCGAGCTATTAGTCTTTCAGTCAAATATCTATCTATCTATCTATCTATTATTGTTTTACTGGATCTATGTGTATACTAGTCGATCATCCATCAATACATGACAATATCAGTCAATTCATCAACGAATATCAATGTTTTCTTTTTACTATTACGCCTCTACCTTTATAATGTTCCTTTTTCCGTTCAAAAGTTCTAAAATATATTTCTGTTCTCTCGATGCAATCATTATCCTTTTTCTAACAATAAGAAATACATAAAAATGCACATGCTTATATATATATATATATATATATATATATATATATATATATATATAGGGGAGGGGTTGTATTTGAACGTATTTATGCCGATACACATGTAAAACGCATATGCTCTTTTGTCTGTTTGTTATCGTAATTAACAGTACATACCAGGCTAAAAACTTTGAATATACTTTTTTATATTTCTTTCTGACCCTCTTTTTCACTTTTAGTTTTCTTCTCAAGTTTAAACTGTTCCGTTCCCTTTCCTCTTTCCCTTCATCTCTTTTTTTTTTTTTTTTTTTTTTTTTTTTTTTTTTTGCTTTTGCATCCACACATATATATTTGTACCCGTTCATTCGCACATTTCTTGAGACTTTCTTTTTAGCTGACCCCCACTTTCTTATAAAAACAGCAAATGAATTCGCGCCAAAAAATATCAAGATATTTGGCGATAATCCAAAATGCCAAATAGATCATTGGCTTGAAACCACTTACTAAAGAGAATAGAACAAACACACACACAAACATAGAAACATACCCCTACACGTGCGTGGACCAAGGCAAAGAAAACCACAGAAAAGATACGTATTTACAACTGCACAAGAAAGCATATGGTTTTACACTATAAGAAGTGAACACATACACGGTGATGTATTCATTTGGGCATAGATACACAAAACAAATATACAGTAAAAAAAAGAAGAAATATTGACCTCTTATGATAAACCAACCGACAGTATTAATCATAGAATCAAATAAGTATACGCATATGCATGCACAAACATACACTTGAGACATACGAAGATACATACGAACACACAGATGTAGATATATACATATTAGCACACACACACACACACACACACACACACACACACACACACACACACACACACACACACACACACACACACATATATATATATATATATATATATATATATATATATATATATATATAAGGAGATGTAATTATTATTATAGAGATAAAGACATTGTTTGAATTAAGCAACTTTTGTCATTAGTTACATTGATGCATGAGATTGCAAAGTACAGGTTGTTAAAACTATCTATATATTTCAATGAAATTATTTAAATTTGTTTTAAATGCAAAATTTTCATTTTACTCATTGTCAAATTTTCAGATCAGGTTTAATTAGTAATTTTCACAAAAGTTTGAGTGACAAACAGTCCATTAATTTCCCCAGGACTCTTCTCAGTATTCTAGCCGATCCCAATAGAGCTTTTGTTTGGATGGTCTGAACACTTGCCCGTATTTCAGTACTCCTAGTCTCTTTTCTTGATCCTTTGAGATTGTTACAAACACTCCAAATATGACTGATTTGACGATCACCCCCACCCGTTTCATAGTTTTGTTCAGTTCAGAGATTTTTATCCAGTTGTCCTTCTTGTTATTTTGCGTAGATCCGGTCTTCAAGCTAGGATTTGAGGATCCATTTTTTTCTCAAAATTATGCGTTTCATTTTCTTGAACATATTCTGGTATATACGTAAACAATTTATATGTATGGTCAAGATTCATTCGATTGCACAACTTCCAATGAATAACATTTCCTACGCGGTCGGGTCTGCACATGTACTCCTTCTGTACCAGCTTACCCTATACATTTATTATGTGGCTGATTGTTTCATCTATCTCTTCACATATCTGACACTAGCTATTGTAGTTTTTATGTAATTGGCTCTTATAGCGTTTTTCTGGGGTGCAAGTAAGTGCGATTCAGCTATATTATTTAATGCTTACGACTTTTTTTACACCAGCACTATCAGGTAGTTTTTTCTCTGAGGTCTGAATGATATGAAAGAAGAGCTCTCTGGGGATTTTTTTGTGCAGTAACAAATGTTAAATTAAATAAATAAATAAAATGAAATTAAAATAAATTGATGAATATATAGATATTTATCTCTATATCCGTTGCGAGACATACCACCCACTAAAAATAAGCCTAGAGGAGAATCGAAAAGCAGTACGTAAAGTTGAGATCGAAAAGTCAGGTATGGCTAACCATATATAGAAAGAAAAGGGAAACCATTTACTCTTTGTAACTATATCTTAACACTGCTATAGTTAACAGAATTAGAAAAATCGACCACCGTGGATTAAATAAAGGGTTCGGTTCGAAGTTCTGTGTTGGATCCAGATTTGGACATGAAAAAACGGATTGGCCGAATCGTCGTGAATATAACAATAAAGAGGAAAACAATAGTCAGAATACTCTCAGTAATAAAGATTATCAAGCTTCACCTCAGAAATTTAGACAAATAAATAAAAAAATCCTAATCAGCTCTTACAAGGGCACCTGGGATCCCGGACAAGAATTCACCGAAAATAAAGCCAAGTAATAAAATGATGTCAAAGAATTATAGCATCTACATTGTACAGAGTCCGGCAGAATGATCTCTCGGGTTTGAAACGTTTATGAAAAAAGATAACATCGACCCTCTTCGAAATTTAATCTTACGATAAAAAAGGCAGTATTTTTAATTTTCTTTTGTTATTGTCATTCATCACTGTGTTAAAGATTAAATGGTCCAAATGCTTGCACTCACGAACTATACACTCCTAATGTCTTATTCTGAAGTTCAGCGGCGCTCACCAACTCATTGCTGCAGCTATTACTACAATTTCATAATGACTAAAACGTTTCAGATCGTCTGTTATCAACGGACAGTGTTTAAAGACTAAAGTCTTCAGGTATTCCTAGAGGAACAATTCCCAGAATAAATATTCATGTATCAAAATAGTACGTATTTACTCAATGTGTATGACGTGACTCAAGTTCAAGCATAAAACAAAGTACAGCTGTTTTGAATACAGACGTCTCTTTCTGATTGCTTGACCAAGACTAAAGAACTCACTCTGCCCTACTATCTACCTGTAGTTGTAGGAAAAAGTGAAGGATTCACGTTTTTCCCTGAGGATATAAACATGAAGTGAATAAACATAGTATCCTTCCTTGTCAGTCGTGAATAAGTAACAATAAGAATTTGAAAAAATAGTGATGATTTCAGATTTTAAATTCATTTTATAATTACGAGTCAGGTTACTGACATTTTGATCATTATTTCATATCTTGACATGCTCCCCAAAATTCATTGATCCTATATATATATATATATATATATATATATATATATATATATATATATATATATATATAATCCATTAAGAAAAAAAAACAAACCGGTCACATTAGGATTATAAATTTATTTCCATTCTGTTATGTGCTTTTGATAAAATCAAAAAACACGAAAAAAAATTAACAGGACTTCTTCAGATCTTATGGATAAAATAAATCAGAATAGACACAGGAAAGAAGGGTGGGAGGGGATTATATATATATATATATATATATATATATATATATATATATATATATATATATATATATATATATATATAATGATTGCTTCCAGTCATAGATGATAATAGCTGTCAACAGATGTTTATTGCTTCTGCCTGAGAGAGTAGGTTAGTTTTTGGAGAATGGTTTTCTAAGAACTCATTCACTCCATATATCTGCTAACAATTATACGAGTAACAGACAGTTTGCCATGATATCTTCCGATACTGTAGGAAATCGGAAGAAGTGAATTCATATTTTCCAAAATAATGAACTCACCATGGATTTACTCGAAATTTTAATAATCATCAAAATAAAATATATTACAATCTTTGTATCAAAAATAAATGCAATCATCTTGACAATAACTGTACGTGAATATTTACGGGACATTCTTGCAAATAGCCTAGCCTAACAGAACCAAATCTACAAAAAAGTTGCAAAGACGTTAAATATGTAATTAAATCAATTGTCTTAATACAAAATACCACTGATCCACTAATAAATCCACTTAATAATAAAAGTTATCATAACCATGAGTAGTTACTACTAAACTTACTAAAACATTTTTCCTAATTTCACAATCATTATTGCCCTCCAAGTTTAAAAAATAACAATTACAACTACCTTAGTTTTCAAAACCTTCCCCGTGTAAATTTTATTGTAATACATTCTACTTGTAATATAACAGATAATGCCACCATTAACTTTACTACAAAAACTGGAATTTCATTTTAATGCAAAAGAAAATGCTGCAATATCAATTACAAAATTGTTTGTAGGAGTAAAATCTTCTACAATGGCAAGTTAAAATTGTGCCACAATTACCGTTACAAGTTCTATTATAATCATGATTACTGCTTGCTGCTACAAACGATTCTTCTTCAAATGGTCGCAGTACAACTCCGATTATTACGATTTGCTACCTGGCCTATCTAGTTTGTCTTTCATTTGATCATGGAGAAGGAAAAAGCAACGGCCACAGGAAGGTTACAATTTGGAGAATTGCCAAGTTTTCGCAGTAACTTTTTCCTCTGCTGCCTCTGCTCCACCCTCGTACTTTCCATTCCTGATTCCCTTTTTGTTCTTTGTTTTCTACCTCTGGAATCCCTTATTTTCCCATCTTAACTTTTTTATCGTTGATTTTTCCACTCCATTCCTTTGAAAGCCCTTCTACACTAGTTCTTGCTAGTTTCTCTGAAACTTTCCTGGTGTCTACGTATGTCATATCTTTCTTTTCTATGTATGTGTACTTATAGGTATGGTAAAACACACACACACATGTTTGCAAACAAGAAAAAGCATACACTAATGCTCACCCCCACTGTATATTTTCCTTTAATGATATTTATTTTGCCTCTTGCTAATTACTTTGAACTAATTGTGGAATTTAAAAAGAATAAAATACGATAGATAGAAAACATTGTTAAAAGGTGAAGGAATTTTTCATTCTCTCTCTCTCTCTCTCTCTCTCTCTCTCTCTCTCCCTCCCTCTCTCAACACACACACGCATATATATATATATATATATATATAGAGAGAGAGAGAGAGAGAGCTTCAGTTGTGGTTGCTTAGACTTATCTAAAGATCGCTTTCATGAAACTCAAAGCCATGAATGGTCTCATTTTATAACTTTAAACTATTTTAATATTTCATGATAAAAATACTGCGATAGTTGCTCTGCACTTTTCTGTATAGAACACTGAAATAATTTTGCGGTTGTTGTTATCGTTTTAAATCTTGACTCACATTTAAGATTTTTAGAAAGCGGAGATTTCAACAATTAAAAATAAGATCAACATTTGAACGGGATTTTAAGATACATATATATATATATATATATATATATATATATATATATATATATATATATAAGGGTGGTCTGAAAAGTTAATAGACTGAAAAGATGATTACGTCATATTTACTGTTGATGATTTTTTGGGCAATGGATTCCAAGCACTGCAACATAGATGAAAAAGTGTATAGACTGCTGGGGAGACAGTGCTGAAAAATCAACACCATTTAGTGACATTCCGTAAAATACCTGGGTCAGCCGATAAACTTTTAGCCCACCCACTTACATATATATATATATATATATATATATATATATATATATATATATATATATATATATATTGCATAACAAATTATTTACAAGTTGACAGTTTTTCATTTTGTCCAAAAGCTACGAGTTAAAATTAAATGAAAATTTCTCAGAATGATGGGAACAGGTATATTTGTGTGCTGTGTTAAGATTGTAAGGTTCCCCAAAAATATACAAACACTACGGTCATTTACGTGATTTACTTAAGTTACAACTGTTTCAAATTATTAGTGAGGTATATTAAAACTCGTGTAAACAAGAAAATAATACTTTAATTGTGTCATATAATGTTTATTATAGATACATATGGTAACCAACATGAAATAAATAAAAGTCAGTAAGTAAACATCGTTTTAAAATGGTGGACCTGATTAATAAATGATATGGGATCCTCAAATTGAAATGACTTGAATAAGGTAGCTGGCCTATGGAAAATTACAATTTCTAGATCTCCTCTGGCGTAATTCTTCGTAATACATTCTCTATTGCATGCCACAAGTCCTCTCAAACTTAAATTAGCGTCCATTCTCGAAAAGTCGTCGCTTCAAATGCTGGAGCTTAGGGGAACGGATCAGTAGCACCTGAGATGGTCTTATCTATGGATCAAATAGAACTGTTTGACATTTAAACTGTACACCTCTGATAAACTGAGTTTTGGAGGCTAAAAATGTTTATACATTTAACAGTGTGTAACCAAAATACCGTTTACTTATGCTAAACTGAATTGTTTGAAATAGAACTGTTTGATCATTTAACTGTGCATAAACAAAAACTGTGTACTTATGCCAAACTGAATGGTTTGAAACAGAACTGTTATCCATTTAATTGTGTATAAACAAAAACTGTATTTAAACAAATGACTAATTGTGTGTAAAAAAATATGTACTTATGCTAAGTTGGATTTTTTGAAGTAAAACTATTTGATCATTTAAATGTGTATTCGTATTACATAGAAATAAGTGAAACAATTTAAATGTGGGAAAAATAAGCTCAGGCAAATTCAAAAATATCAATCATATATTCAATGTATATAAAGGATTTAGCATTAAATAAACTACAATAATTGATATACCATAAAACCAAACCAAACCTCTTTGGTGTTTCAAGCGTTGAGGTAGATCTGGTCCGTTTATGACACATCCTTCGTTCCAATTGTCTGAATCATTAAAGGAAGCACGAGATTCATCCGTGAACAAAAACGTCTTGAAGTCAACCTTCATGTTATCATCTGTTCATTTCAGACACTTTTGTACATGTGTTTTTGTCAAAGCAGGTATTATAACCTATCTTACCGATGTCCCAGATTTTTGCAGAAGACGTCATCGAGTAGTTCTAGATGCAGTCGTTTCTCCAGTTCGCCTGAAAATGCTTTTACCGGTCAAGCATTGGCTATTCACTTTTTCACATTTAATTCGTGACATAGAACATTAGAAAACAACCGATGAATGATCCTTTGTGACCCTCTTACGTATCTTCGTAGGAGCTGCAATACTTTTTTTTTCACAGTTTGGTAATATCTTCTAATTATTTTAGATATTTATAATGTTTATTTACCTTTTACAAACCCGTGTGTTAAGGCGGACTTCTCAGAAGCGCCCAAGTCTCATTTTCAATGTATAATTGCACGATTATGAAGTCAATCTTTAATAACCTGAAACATTAAAGTATCGTGTTAATCATGCAAATGGCTGCAGTTTGTTTACACTTGTGCCGAATCTTACAGTTTTACACAGCACGAGAATATAATTGTTGTAATCATCCTGTAAAAATTCTGTTAAATTCCAACTTGTAATTTTTGGACAAAATGGATAATTGTCACCTCGCTAATAATTCTTTACGCAGTATGCATGTATATATGTTCGTGTGTGTGTGTGTGTGTGTGTGTGTGGCTCAAATATACCATAAAACTTTCATAATTCTTACAGTTCAAAAGATCTTAAAATACTTCAGTAATATTTCATATCAGTGAGATTTTTCGCTTTAGCAATAGTTTTTTTGCAAACGATAGTCTGTAACGATGCAGAAAGAGTTAAATTGTAGCAATGAATTCTGTCGATAAAAAATAAAGAAACAATATGTGACAAGTTACTTATTGAATTAGTATTTATTTGACCTTTATTTAAAAAAACCTTCACCCGAGGAGCTTACTGAACCGAGTGTGCCAGAAAACCGATATTGTGTTTAGATAAATAGAATGGTATTTTACTAGGTTTAGCTGAGTCTGCTAGAGAATCATATGAAAGGAGAATAGCGTTACCAAAATCAGTTAATTGGGAATGGCTTGAACTGAAATTCAGCGTATGAAATCCGCGTATGTAAAAAAAATTGATCACCAAGCACTGTTGCAAGTGAACAATAAATAATTACCCCAGTTAATCGAGTACATACTTTCAAATTGCAAGATTTATGTATTTATCTTCGCTTACAACTTAGGAAAGAAAGGTGATTTTGAATTTGTTATCTCAAATTGTGGCGCATATTCAGACGATTTCAAAAAAAAATCTTCGATGAGAAAATGAGTCAGGGATTTAGGGGAAATGCATATTTTTTAAAATATTATAGTAATACTCGCTAGCATGAACTCAAAGACAAGCTAGTCTCTTCAGATATCTTATCAACAGCAATTTTCATTGATTGCGTGACGAGCATTTTTTACAATGTTTTCGTCATTTAAGCTCGTTGAATGTCGACCAGATCGTGGTTGGCCTTCAGTTGACAATTTGGCACGTTTGAAATGCAGATAACACTCATATACCTGTGTTTTACCTGAAGCTTATTTCTTAAATTCTACTCAAAGATGACACTAATTTAAACAGCAGTTTTCCCCCCAAAAAAAACAGATCTTCATGTACACTGTTCGTTTTACGAGCAATTGAGAAAAATTACAAGCGTGCTTGCGAACACCAGAAACAACCCACAGGTGATATTTCGGTTGATCCAAAACTATGACATATGGCATACTAGATTTGAACAGAGCTGAGTAGTGATACTAAATGGTGCAATGTCCAATTTCATTCGGTTCACACGCCACATTAAAATTACGTTCTTTGCCATCGTCTTATATATATATAGTCGATGGTGACCCGAAGGCTCCCTTTTTAATTGCTAGAAGATCGAGGTGTAGGGGAGGGTGCTACCCCATTCCTTGGATTGCTCCACTTTACCCTTGATTCTTACCTTATAATGCTGAGTGGTAAGCAAGGTGGCATCAAGTACCATTTTTTGAGTCTTTGGTATAACTCGACCTAGGATTGAACCCCGGTCTGCCGGACCATTGGTGAGCGATATATATATATATATATATATATATATGTATATATATATATATATGTGTGTGTGTGTGTGTGTGTATATATATATATATATATATAAAGTAAAATGTCATTGATGGATAACTGTGTTTTATATGATAAACATATGCATAACAATATCTTGTTTTATCGATGAATCGGACCTTCTGCGTTGAACCAAAGTGTAGTATCACTGCCCTTATCATAGAATCAATATGTGTTTCTCTGGCATTTTTGCTAAGGATTAGTGAGTAACATCTGTAAGTAGACATTTGTTGTACGAATGGTGAAGGCGCAGTTTGTCACAATTCAGTAAAAAGATGGCTGAAGAAATTTTGCTTGAGTTGCAGGAACCTCAAAGATCAGGCAAGATCGGAGAGGCCTATAACCAAGCCATAGAGGCAATCCCGCGAGTTGCACTCGGAGAGTATGAGGTGAGCTCGGCATCTTACAGTCCAGTGTCGTTCGTCATCTTCACGACCTTGAAAAAAGCATTCAGAGCTGCCGAATTGTGCCTCATGTTACCAAAATATTGCAAATCTTTTGACTCACATAAGTATAATTTTCTTTCAGTTATGAAACACTGGCAGAATAGTGTTATGTTTTGATTTATTATATAATCACTTCAGAAAAAAACAAAAACATTTTAGCTGAATTCTTTTAAAAAACATTTTTCAGTATCATAATTCTTCCATTTTCCGCTAAGAAAATCACTAAATGTTCTTTTCGCTGTAAAACTTAATTATTCGTTTTCATAAATTTTGTTATGTGGACATAAATCTCAAATTTAGCGAGAATCTCACGGAGGATGTATAAATTGATAGAACAGAAATGATGCACAGAAACGTAATTCCCTCACGCAAGCTCGAACGCTTTTTGGCCAGATATACGAGACTAATTTTACTTGAGCAGCAGGAAATATTTCTTCTTACGGAGCTTCTCTATTGTACTTAAAGAGGAAAAGGTAGCTGGCATTCCATGATGATTTTCCTTTTACAGGGTACTTTAGGTATTTTGTAAACCCGGTATCAAATTATGTATCAAATTGTGCTGCAAAATGTCTTCTTGATATTTACAGTTTCAAAGATAGATGAATGCATAATACATACCTTAACGTATCGATAGTTTTCAAGTTAGGAATAAAAGAAAAAGACAATTTAAACTGATATGTCAGTTTTCTAACATTTGATTAAAAATATATCACAAGATGTAGTCATGACAATGTATGGTTACATTTTAACAAAACACCTGGAGAAAAAAAAACTAGATGAGAACTAAACAAGGATGCTGCGCGCTAATTTCAACAAATCCAAGAACCAGCACCTACAAAACAGCCGCTGTACAGTCTCTTAGCTCCCATATAACAAACCATCCAAGTTAAGCGAATAAGATATAGAGGCCACAACCGAAGGAGTTAGAACAAGCTCATAAGCGACGTTCTCTTAGGGACACACCAGTGTTTGCCGACTTGCAAGATCATACATTCATTTTCTCTATATGGACACTGGATAGACTTTAAAAAAGTGATGGGTGATTGGGGTGAATAGTAGAAGAGAATTTTGAGAATCCGTGCTATCAGTACGTGAGGATGATGGTGATGATGATATCACAAATGACATACATTTTGATGTGACAAAGTGATTATACTTCATTGCTGAATGTATGTTACTTTATTTATTTTATGATATTATTGGTATACAAATAAAACATTAAATGTTTTATAATTATTGTTAGTAATTTCAGACTACTTTGGATGTCTCACAATTATGATCCGATAGCAAACTTGTTGTCTCTTAGCCGTTATCTTCCTTTAGTACAGAAAGATGGAATCAAAATCATTTAACTTTTTACATTTTGATTTTTACCTGTCCATATCTAATGGTATGAGGAGATGACAATTATTGGAAAATATTTTCTTTTATGATATAGCCCAGTCAGCTGTATTTCTACTGAGGGGTAAGATTCCTCACCCAATTAATGTCCTGCATATAAAATTAAACCATCTGATGGTGAGACTCTACTTCTGAAGCTTTGAGATTATGGAGTATCTCTTCACTACCGTTACCCGCAGTTTTTCTCTGCCCCGGAGAGGTAATACATGTTAGGATACCATCAATGAGTCAAAGAAAAATATTTGACAATTTACCATACTTGAAACTATTTAATTGTTTACAAACAAATAACTATTAAATTGAATTATTAGTATCATATAGCAATACTTGAAACTAACTGAGAGAAAATGAATGGATAATGTTAAATAGAATTGCTAGTGTTGATTAACAATACTTGAAATCATTTAGCTATGTGCAAATAAAACTATTAGTAGCAATACTTGAAACCGTTTAACTGTGTACCAACAAAAGACCAATACTTCGTTTTAAAATTTTTATATAAAAATATTCATTTACAACTCTTATATATTTAATATATATGTATATACATGACTTGACATTAAATAATCTAAAAGGGTTGATATACTGTAAAATACAACCAACCAACCAACCAACCAACCAACCAAAATTTTTCAGTGCTAGTTTGATCAACGTATTTGAGGTTTACCAGTTATCTAAATGATTTACAAAAAAATGAGTGTATTGCCATTGTGCAATGGTTCATAAACTAGTCACGTAGTCTATTGTCCATAATTAGAGTGGTGAGAAGGATTTCTTATGATTGCAACAACAATTAGAGCTTTTGACATAAACGAGGATAGTATACAAACCAGAATCAAATAGATTAGAAATCCATAAAATAAACCATGTATTGTCATTTTTTAAACTTAATTTTATTTGGTATAAGGTCCTGCTCATGAAGAACTTAGCTGAAATCAATCTTGCTTCATTAAAAAATCCTAGTAACGAGTATTGTCTGTTACCTTTCGCGAGGAGCCCCAAAGCAAAATTAAATGACCTCCGAGAATAGATCTACAACATTCTACAGATAAATGTGTGAATTTCTGCAAATGCAAATCAATCATACTTAGATTAAACTGACACAAGACTCCAATATGAGAGCGCTCAAAGAGACTAATTCATGAATCCCTTGCTCATCAGGGCTCTACTGAAGACCCTCAATACGTATACTTTAGATTTTTACATCGTCCATATTCATGTTAATTCGATCAATCTGGAAGGGTGTAACGTTGATCATGTGAAAGCAGTAAACCAAATATCAACAAGGTAGCACAAAGTACTTATATAAGTTGCAGCATTTTATTATCAACCCAGTCAATAAATTCAGAGTTCTATAAGTTCATACATAGAAAAGTATGTATGTATTTATAAAAGAGAAAGACACGGAAAAGAGTATGATAGATTATTATATAGATAAAATAAACTGGATTTTTCATCTATGTATGATAATGCACAGGGGTCGTTCTTATAAAGTAAAATTAAAGGAAAAAGCATTACAAAATCCTCCTCTAATAAAAAAAAAAGGTCGAACCGTCTTTTTCGGGTAAGATGAATGTGCATTCACTACATTCCATTCGATAACATTCTTATACATCGCTTTGCTCAGACCAATCTCTCTGCAAATTTCTTTTATTCTAACCAATTCCCTCATGAATAATTCGTCCAAAGGTCAACATATCAGTGATGAGCACCACCGAAAACTAAAAGAGTAGTCTCAAGCCTGAATTCTAAGATCTAATTCATCTACAGGGTGTCTTGCTTCATCTTCAACTTTGACCTACCTATGTATCTATCTTTAACTCAACTTACCTACCTGAACTTTTACTCATCACCTATATACACACTTACCGAGAGTATTTATCACACAGCAGTCAGCAAGCTAGTATTGTCGGTAATTCCTTGTGCGCGTGAATCTCATTACTTATCTTATTATTAAAGCCTTAAACCAGACTAAATTCAACTCATAAACATCTACTTACTTACCAAGAGCTTGATTTTGTATAAACAATAAACAAACATCAATTCTTTTATGAGCTGACTTTCTTATACAGATACTTGTATTGCTTGTACCTATTATAAATCTAGCTAACATATGTATATATGTTTATCTATCTGTTGATAGTTACTTGCCTAGTACACTACCTGGTTACAGGCTAAGAGAACCTAATAAAACTGAAGTAGCCTCTGATACTAGCATTTTAACTAATATTCTACCGTGAAGCTTTTATATCTGTGTGTGTGTGAAAATGTATAGAAATGAAAAAAGTCTTCAGAGGATGATTTTATTTATTGCCAACGTTGAATGTTTCGTTTTTTTTATACCTTCAGTAGGGAGTGTGAGTTATTCAATATTTTAATAGCTCATACACCCTGATGAAAGTCTAAAAATACTCGAAACGTTATAACTCCTCAAGAGGTAAATAATTCAATTGGTAAATAATCTAATTTGTAAATTGTTCAATAGATAAAATCATACGTATATGTGTGTGTAGATGGACTAAAAGAGACAAAGGTCGAGAGAGAGAGAGAGAGAGAGAGAGAGAGAGAGAGAGATAACAACTTTAGTGGAGTTATGTTTAACATACTTGTGATCCTAAACCAAGGGTGTTAAATTGATTCGTTGCTGAGTGCACTTTAAATATGCTCTTGTGCCAGGGTTAGCACTGACTGAAAAATACTCTTCAATTTTTATTCTTCTTTTTCCTTCATTTATTTTCATTCTCTTTCTTGTTTTCTTTTCCCTGAAGGTTATTTGTACATATCTCCCTCTAATTATGACTTGCTAGATATTTTGATTCAAAGATTGCAATGCTGATTGATCACAAATCGATGAAAACTATGAAACTCTTTTTTGTCTGATCGATCAGATTTTTATTAGAATTCTATATTAATGACTATCAATAAACTTCACTATTCGGTACCCGCTTCCTTAACTTAATTATCTGGGATATAGAATTGCAAAGACAAGTTCTCTTTTTCTTTTTATTTCTTTATTCCTCCTCCCGCCTGTCTCTGTCTCTGTCGCTCTCTTTCTGGTTCTAATTCACCTATTATCATCAGTCTTCAAAGATGCACTCGGAAACGTGTGACAGGTAAAGCTGAAACTTTAGCATGACTTTAGCATATGGGGCCTATTGCTGTCAGTACACTTGTGTGCTCATAAAAGAAATTGCAGTTCTGCAATGCTGTGAATATCTTGTAACGGCTCCCCAGCCGATATTCATTATTTCTTAACGGTCGACCAACCTACTTACTATAATCATTCTTCTCCCGGGCCGATGTTTTTCCAACCATTTAAACATGATAAGTAACTACCTCCTGACATGTTACACTTAACTATGGATATTCATGTTTGTAACAATGCTCTGAAGCTTTCTTCTTTGTTAATAAAACTTTTTAAGGTATTATTATTATTATTATTATTATTATTATTATTATTATTATTATTATTATTTGTATGCTTGTTTTTCCTTTCTCATCTGCCAGGGCGAGCACTGCTGATAAGTAGAAAAAGTATGTGCTACTTCTGCCCGCCGTGCTAACCCGGCAAAGGTGTGTCGGTCGGGCTGAAAAGTGATTGGACAACGTTTACATACATTCTTTGGTATGTTGCATGGAAGCAAAGAGACCCCTTGAATTATATTTCGAAGGTGGGAGACAGAGTAGAAGAAAACAAAATGATCTAAACAAATAATTTGGAGTAAGGAGATGATGAAGAAGAGATGGCAGAGCAACAAAGAAGAAGAAGAAGAAGAAGAATTTAGGAGGAGGAAGAGCTTAAGGAGGGGGAGATAGAGGTGGGCAATTACCCGTGTCCAATTTCGTGTCGATCGCGGTGAATAACTGGTCTTGTGTTGAAAAAGTCTGCACGTCAGAAATGATGGTGCTCTTGTAGTAGTAGTAGTAGTAGTAGTAGTAGTAGCAAAAAAAAATGTCGTTAGAAAAGAAAATGCCCCTTAGAAGAATTCTACGATTTGTAGATCGAGGGGGTTTTCCCTTTCGTGTGAACTAGCACTTCTACAGAAATCCGATAGCCGAGTGACGTGCGCGGCAGGGCTGATTACAGAACAATGTTAACTATGTGAAACATAGTCTATTTGCAGGGGGAGACGAGTAAAATGCATTACTGAAGCGGTACAGCTGTGTTAGCATAATCGCTATCGAATAGAAAGGTGGTCATACCCTGATGGTGCGTGACTTTCTTTTTTTTTTTTTACTCTTTTGCAATCAATTTATTTACCATATAATATTATTTTTACTCTTTGAGTTTAAACACAAGTATTATCTGGTGACTTTCACTAAAGATAAAGTGACTTCATATCTCCTCAGTACTACAGCACTTTCCTCAATATTCCAGCAGATACTATTATTACTATTATTATTACTATTCAACTCTTAACGAGTTTTTCACGCCAGCGTTAGATAGTGGTTATCACTGGGGTCTGAGTGACAGCTAGTCTCCTTAAGTCTCCAGGACTATTCTCAGTATTCTAGCCGATCTTAACAATGTTGTGGTCTGGATGGTCTCGATTCTTCCAGCAAGTATTTGTATATTTTTTAGCCTTCTTTTATTTTTACTCTTTGGTCCACCGAAACAGTAAAATCCACAACATGGCATGTTCTTTTTTCTAGTTAATAAACACTTCTGGCCAGGATTTGGTGATTTGTTTATATCTCAGCATACATGGAAATTTTATGCGTCTAATTCTCAATGACAGATTCTGCTTTGTACATATACCATTTGGTGGGATGGTCAAATTTTAATATCTTGCACAATGCCCAATGGATCACCTTGCCTGGTCTGGTCTTGAAATGTTTTATGGTAGTTTACAGCATTCGCTTATTATTTTATTAACCGTTTTATGTTTGTCACTACATGGACGCTAACAAAACGGCTGGAGAAGAAACTAGATGGCAATTACACAAGAATGCTGCGTGCAATCCTGAACAAGTCCTGGCAGCAACACCCCACAAGACACCAACTGTACGGCCACCTGCCCCCTATCACGAAAACTATTCAAGTTAGGCGAACCAGACATGCAGGACATTGCTGGAGAAGCAGAGATGAACTCATAAGAGATGTACTCTTATGGATCCCCACACACGGCCGCGCAAAAGCAGGACGACCAGCACGAACGTACATTCAGCAGCTATGTGAGGATACAGGTTGTTGTCCTGAAGACCTACCTAGGGCGATGAACGATAGGGAGGAGTGGCGAGAGAGGGTCAGGGATATCCGTGCTGCCAGCACGATATGATGATGATGATGATGATTAGTTTTCATAGTCTTGTTTCGTCGCTGCAATTAGAAGGGATTCAGTTTCTCCCTTGAGTTTTCCTTTTTTTACCGTATCCAGATCTTCTCGTATACAAACTCGCCATTTTATTGTTTGAAGTATCCGTAAAGTTGCTTTTTCTTCCCATATCAATTTTCTAGTTCTTGCTATTTTTCTTTTTGGCTTAATGTTGTCATTGCTAATAATGGCTGCTGTGATTATTCTATCCTTGATCTTTTAAAATTATTCCTCAAGTCCTTTTATTTATGCATAAACGAAATCTTCAGTGCTGGCGTTTCTTCTTCATCCTTCTTTTCCTGACACATTTAGTCTGTCCATTTCAACTCTGGGGTGTAAGGCATAGTTCATACTCGTTAATTTCCTATTTCGTTGGTCGATTTCAAAAATAGTCGTGAGTATCTTATGGGATGCTAATTCCTTTGATAAGATTCCTGCAGCACAGCTTAGTTCAAGAACTTATTATTATTATTATTATTATTATTATTATTATTATTGGGATTTCTCACATCAGTGGTAGCTGATAGTCATTTTCTGGAGTGACAACAAGTCTCCTCAGGTCTCAAGGTCTCAAGGTCTTAGGAGTATTCTGGTCGATCTCAACAATTCTCTAATCCCGATTCTTACTCTGATTTCCAGTTCTAGTTCCCTTTCCACGCACTTAGGGGCCGTTCCAAGTGCACCGGCTACAGTTGATATTATCATCACCGTCATGTTCCACAGCTTTCATATTTCTATGGCAAAGTCCAAGTATTTATTTATCGTTTCGTTTCCTTTCTTTTCACTCTGAGGTTTGCCGCGACGTCAAAATCCACGAGACGGCAATTTCTTTTTATATTATATATTATTCATATCTATATTATTTTAACTATCACTACATCCGTTGAGTTTTGTTTTTTCTTTTTGTCCGAGATTCAGTGATCCGTTTCTACCACAGAATACCAGAGAAATTTATACGTCTCATTCTCTAGGACAGATTCTGGTTTGTTCATATTCCATTTGCTAGTAAGTTTAAATTTCAAATTCGTGCACCATTCTTTGTGGATAACCTACCTTTTCTACCCAATCGTATCTAGTCTTGTAGTTCTTTTGAGCTAGTTTGCTACATTCGCTTATTATGTGATTAACCGTTTCATCTTAATCACCAACACGTGCTATTCTGTTGCCTATTATCTATTTTCACTTTAATTTAGGGTGTTGTTTTGTTCTGTAATTAAAAGAGATTCAGTTTCTCTTTTAAGGTATCCTTTTCGTGGCCATGACCAGGTCTTCTCATTTGCAATCTCGCAAGTTTGTCGGTTGAAACATCCAAACAATTGTTTTTCTTCCCATTTCAGCTTCTTATTTATGTTGTTTTTCTGTTTGTTGTCAGTGATGTTAATGACTACTGTGATTAGTCTTTCTGTGTTATTTTTACTGTAGTTTTCAAATCCTTGTATTACTGCCTATGTCATTACCAGATGTAAAGTCATGTGCATAGTTACCAACTTTCTTGTCCTTTGGTCGATGTGTCTGATTTCCTGTCTTGTGCATTTAAAGAATTGTTCCGAGTATCTTCAAAGTGAGATTGTCCACGTATTTATCCTTTTAATGAGTTTTCTGTCGCAAAGTTTAATTTTGAAAAGCTTTCTTGTTAGTCTTAGGTACTCTTTTCTTAATTTTCTTTTACCTTTTCTTGTTTTATGGTGTTCGCTTCAAATATTCCTAAGTACTTGTAATTTTCTTTTTCTCCAAGCGTTCTGAATTTTCCTGATTGAGTAGTTCTATTCCTTTCGTTGTTTCTCTTTACTCACTTTTCATTATTAGCATGGTACATTTTTCGATCCCAAATTTCATTTCTATATACTTGCTGTGTATTCTCATTATTTGTATGAAGGTCTTTGGTTCATTGTTTGCAAATAGCTTGAAGTCGTCCATGTACATAAGGTGATGGATGTTTTCTTGTGATTTCTAGCCCTCAGTACGCTTTTAAGTATGTAATGAGTGGCATTATTGCTATTACAAATAGTAGTGGCGAGAGCGAGTCTCCTTGTTGTAAATTACACCTTCCCGTTTTCATTGCTTCCATGATGAAGTTTGTGAGTTAGTTGGATATTTTAATACATTTTCAGACATTCTATTGCCCACCTTTACGGGATATGTCATAGACCTTTTTGTTGTCAACCTATGCCATAATGACATTTTTTCGCCTTATTTTGGTCTCCTTGAGGAAGTGAAGATCAATGTATAGTAGGTCGGTTTATTTCCTTTTGGTTCTCTACGGCATCCTTTGTTTTTCCAGAAAGAGTCTGCAACATACTAGCGAGAAATAGATCATAACTAGACATGTTATCGGTCAATGGTTGCTAGGGATGGTCCCTTTTTTCAGAGTCTTTCTGGATCAGCGTAGTCATCCTTTCGGGCATAATTGCCTCTTCAAGGCATTCACTAATTTGTAGAGCCAGTCTGTCATTGATGGATGATAACTTTTGAAACTAGAATCAATGTATACCATCAATGCTAGGCGTTTTCTAATTTGTTATTTCTTTGTTGCTCTGAGCGAATCCAGGTTTATGTTTACCTCGACGCTTTCTTCAGTTTCATCGAATTCTTTTTCATGTTATTTAACCATTCAGCTTTTCTGTTATGTTCCTCTTCATATTTTATTCCAACATTGTTTTGTTTCTTTTGCGCCCGGTTGTCAGTCAATTCTTGTGTATCAACATCAACTTTCTTGTAGCATTTTCTTTCCTTATTTTAATGTGTCCTTCTAGTTTAATTCCCCATCTACCTTTTGAATTTTTGTACGGGTTCTCTTCGGGGATATTGATTTTACCAATGACTACAGTCCCTCGTATATTCATTACCACGTTTTATTCAGTGATGTTGACTATTGGGATATTTATTAAGAATTTGTTGTGCTTTTCGATTTCTACCTTCACTTTTTTCCTGTCATGGTTCCTGAGGGATAGTAATATAGTCTTCTTTTCAGTCATGATTTTCTATAATAACTGTATTTTCTGTCTTTTTGTGTTAACACTGATGTCGTGACGCTGGGGTCTATGGTAGTTTGGTTTTCAATATTTTGTGTTTCAATTTTTTAGGGGACTCTAGGTTTTCAGTATTTTGGGTTTCAACTCTGCAAGTTTTTTGCTTGTATTAAATTAAGTGAATTGAATCCAAATTTCTATGATTCTTTTTCTCTACCCTCTTTTTGCACAATTTCGTTTAAAATAACAGTATAGATCATTTTGTGTGTGTGTGTGTGTGTGTGTGTGTGTGTGTGTGTGTGTGTGTGTGTGTGTGTGTGTGTTCCCCAGTCCATTTTTCCGTTAGTGCCTTTCAGTCGAGTTGCTGTTCTGGTAGTTGTTTGTGTAACTAAAAGTAGAAAAACAAACATTCGCTGAATACCTCTCAGGTCTCCAATGCTGGCTATCAATTGAACTCCTGTTGATCATGTCCCTCAGGCCTAGTATCTAATCCTACGTTGATTTGGATTTGAATTTGTCATTTTTTCATTGGTAGTATAATGTGGTTATACCAGGCCCAAAGGTTGAATAATATCTGTGCTCCTGTTACAGATGTGACCTGTATTCTTTCAAGGAAGAAGACACTTCAGCAGGATACACACAAATGAATAAATAAATACATGAAAAGGAGATACTTACACCTTTAAGAAAATTGTTTTTAACTTAGTATAAATCCACAGAACCCTTAATTTTCATAATATTCTGGCCTGATATTACGGTCGATTTTGCTGCAACTTTGCTTCCAAAGCATGTTACAGTTATCCGTTTTTTTTTTTTTCTTGCTTCGAAAGTTAACCATGAAACAGATCGCAAGTTTTCAGATACATTAAACCAACTTCAAGTTCACACACTAATACATCGATTTTAATGACAAATAAGACATTTAAAAAAAGTAACTGATTAAAAAAGCTTAAAAATTTGTTAACTTACGAGTCTCGAATCAATTGAAGTCATCAAGTGAACAGTTAACACTGGGATGTATTTCATTTATATTTTTAGTTAGCCTAATTCATTTTCCATATATTCCGACCACTTTAGCTTACAGTGAAAGTTGAGGTAATTCATTTTAGGGTGGGCTTATTATTAATTAGAGTTTTTCACATCAACGTAAGCTGATGGTCTTTCACTGGAGATTGAGTGACAGCGAGTTTCCTCAAGTCTCCAGGACTCTTCTCAGTATTCTGGCCGTTTTCAATAATGCTGTTGTTTGGATGGTCTCCACTCGGCCGCCAACTTCCAAATCTTCCAGGCCCTTTGATAATCCTTTAGTTACCGTGCCAAAATTATTCCCCTGGTGAGTAAATATGGCAGATAAATTTATTCCCAGGAGAATTTTCCCCAGAAATCTCTCGGTTATTCATGAAATAAATTTATATTTGAATGTAATTACTTTATGGTTAGTTATTCTTGTAATTTCACAATTTCACTTCGTTATCATATTAGAATTTTAAATCCTCTTGTAGACTTGTGGATGGTTACTCTTTTGATCCAGTCAAAACTAATTTTTTAACTTGCTGGATCATCTGTCTTAGGGGTCAGAATATGGTTTCATTTCAGAAACGATTTCTGAATACGTAAATGCCTTGTAGCTTATTCCTTTTACAATATCATTATCAATATTATTCACTGAGGCGGAATCGAGACTATCCAGTCCACAGACTTGCTGAAATCGGCTTTAATACTTAAAAGAATCTTGAAAACCTGAGGAGATTTGCTCTCAATCAGTATTCACACACACACACACGCACACACACATATATATATACATATATATATACACCAGATAAGAATTGGCCGTTAAAATTCACTAGGAGTAAATATAACAATAATAGTAGCAACAAACTGACTCAGAAAGTATATAAAATGAGGCACGTCAAAAGAAAAACAGTTTTACAATGGAACCGTGCAAAAGAGTTGGTTTCATTCATTCGTATTGGAACAAACCAGAATCTTTTGTAGAAAAAATCACATAACACTTTGTGATTCTCATCGGCCACCCCATCTAAATGAAAAAAATCAGTTCTGATGGTCTTAAAGAATGAAATCATTACCAGTTACATCGCATAAGTTACTTGGCAAATAAAAGAAATAAGTTTTTAAAGTACTAGGACCTTGTCCCGTAATCATGAAGAGTGTAGTATGAAACAGTAAGAACTATGCCAATAATAAGTGGTGATCTTGAATTAGTTATAGCTGGCAAACTTAGGAAAATGCCCAAAACAATAGAGGAAAGATTTGGTGGATTAGGAATTCCAGTTGAGATTGTTCATGACTATGTCATTTCAGGCTGGGGTCAACGAAGATACTAAGGTTTGACAGATGAAGGACTCAATCTTTGTTAATAACTGTTAAACAGCCTATCGAATCTATAGGATGGTCTTTCTGTTTCATGAAACTATAATGTATTTTTGTTTTTCTGTTCTCGCGTATAATGTCTGTGTTTTTTATTTTTTTTACGGCCAAATGCAAGAACCCTGACTGACTTCTACACTGTTATGGTCTGAATAACCAAAATCTTTTTGTACTTCCATTGTTCCAATATTTCTCTGTGTGTGTGTGTGTCTATACAATTATTTTCAGTTCTTCTCGGATTATCTTTACTTTTATATTCAACAAGTTTCTCAGTTTTCATGTACTAATTTCATTCATCATTAACATTGAAATGAAGTGGATCTTTCAGAAATGCCATATACTTATGCTTTAAGATATGACTAATGCAAATTTTGCCATAGCATAGAGAAGTTATTATTATTATTATTATTATTATTATTATTATTATTATTATTATTATTATTCGTATACCCCTTGCAAGTTTTTCACTCCAGCGTTAACTGATGGGTTTCATTAGAGTCAGAGTGAAAGCAATTCTCTTCCGGTCACCAGGACCACTTCTTAGTGTTCTGGCCGATCTCACCAATGCTGTAATCTGGATACTTGATTAGTACTTTAATTTTGAACTCTTTCAATCCACTTCCAAAGCCTTTGGAAACTATTCTTCGCGTGCCAATTACAAATTGTTTTATCGTCATCCTCATGTTCCACAGGTTTATAATTAATTTTTCAGTTTTCATTTATTTTCACTCTGTAATCCACTGGGATGACAAATTCCTCTATATGGCAAGTTCTCTTTTATTTTATTTATTTATCTATTTATCTTTATTTATTTATCTATTTTATTTACTTTTTTATAATTATCATTGGGTCTGGTCTTCTAGCCGGGATTAAGTGATCTGTTTGTATTTCAAAATCTCAGAGAATTTTATGTATTATTCTCAAGGACGGATTCTGATTTGTGCATGTATTATTTAGTAGGATGGTCAAATTTACAATTCTTGCTCAATTTCCAGTGGATCACCTTCCTCATCCAATCGTGCTAGTCTTATACTCTTATACTCTTTACCAATCCTTTGGGGATTATTCCAAATGCACAACTGATATCACCGTCATCTTCATACTCCATAGTTTGTTTGTTTTTTTAACAAGGTCTGGGTAATTTTCTTTCTTTTTGCTTTCTTTTGTTTTCAATCTGTGGTCTGCCGGGACGGCAAAGTCCACTATTCACCATCACTAGGTCTGGCCGAGATTAGGAGATCCATTTGTATGTTAAAATCCCTGAGAATGTTGTGCGTCTGATTCTCTAGGAGTTATTCGCGAGGTTAAATTTGAATTTTTTGCACAACTTCATGCAGATTACCTTCCCCACCCAGTCCTGTATAATCGAATGCGCCCTTTGAGCTCATTTACTACATTCACTTATAATGTGATTGTTCGTTTCATCTCTTTCACAACATAATCAACATTTATTATTTTGTTGAGTCTTGTATATTTTTGCTTTAACATAGTTGGTTATTATGGCGTTGTTTTGTGCTGCTATTTGAAGAGATTCAGTTTCTTAAGGATTCCCTTTCTTAGCCAACTCCAAGTCTTCTTGTATGAGATTTCGCTTGTTTGTCGCTTCAAATATCCATACTATTGCTTTCCTTCCAATTTTTGTTTTCTAGTTATTTTTGTTTTGTTGATCCTTGAGTTGTTTGTGTTGGTTATTGTCGCTGTAATTAGTTTTTCTTTACTCTTTTTTATAAAGTCTTCGAGTCGTCGTATCGATGTATCGAAGCCATATTGCATGCTGGCGAGTTCTCTTCTTCCCTCTTTTCTTGACACATATAGTCTGTCTATATTCCTGGGATGTAAGGTCTAAAACATCGTCGTGAGCATTCTGGATCTCTGCTCCATCTGTTGAAGTTTCTCCCGCGTCCTCTTTAAGAATGGTCCCAAATATCTTTCAAGGGAAATAGCCCAAGTATTTATCTCTTTAATTTTTGCAATATAGTTTGCTTTCGAGTAGTTTTCTCGTTCTCCTAAGGTACTCTTTTTTGGGCCTGTGGTTGTTGGGAGTGGTTCCTTTTTGCGGGTCTTTTTGGATCAGGGTGGTATTTCCTTTGGTCATCTATTCGGATATGTCTATTTCCTCAAAGCATCTATTCATTTCGATAGCCAGTCCGTTGTGGATAGAAGTGAATACTTAAACCAGTATCCATGTATGCCATCGTGTCCTGGCGATTTCCAATTTAGTATTTTTTAGTCTTGCTATGAGTAAAACGAGGTGTATCTTCACCTAAGGCCCTTCTTCAAGTCCTCGTAACTCTTTTTTCGTGTTTTTTATATATTTAGCTTATATGTTATGCTCTCTTTGTTCCCATATTTTGTGCCAAAATTGATTTGTTTCTTTGTCATCCTGTTGTTAGAATGTCTTTGTGCATTCTCCCAATAACTTGCTTGCAGAAGTTTTCCTTGTTTTGGAATGTCCTGTTTTGTCTTTATTGTTTGATGCGGTCTCGATACCTTTTTAGTCTTCTTTTTTCACCAGTACCTTCTGGTTCATTTCCTCTCGTTGTATTGTTTTTTTAATTGCTGCGTTGCTTTTCTCTTTTTGTCCTAACATATACCAGAATTGTTCCTCTGTCTCATCATTTTTGCTTGTTATTGTAGATTTCTTATTTGTGTTACCATTCTAATTTTCCATCCAGGTTTTGAATTTCCGTTCATATTTTTAAGGGGAACACCGATTACAGACTATGGCCTAGGGGTTAGAGTGTTCGCCAATGGCCCGGGAGACCTGGGTTCAATCACAGGTCGAGTCATACCAAAGACTCAAAAAATGGTACTTGATGCCTCCTTGCTTAACACTCAGCATTATAAGGTACGGATCAAGGGTAAAGTAGAGCAATCCAGGGAATGGAGTAGCGCCCTCCCCTACACATTGGTGTAGTAGCTATCGAAAAGGGAGCCTTCGGGTTACCCTCGACTATGGTCGCCAACTTTACTTTTTACTTTATAGATTAGTCCGTTTAATTCCGTAATTTTGTTCGTTGGGTAAATTATTATTATTATTATTATTGTTGTTGTTGTTACTACTTGTAGAAGTAGTAGTAATATTTCATCTTTACGATTTACTCTAGAATTAAATATTTATTCCCTTAAACCTCTATAGAACCCTATCATTATTAGTCAGTTCATAATTGTTTTTATCTTTAAATCGGAGGAAGTGGGATTGGGCTAAAGACTTTGATGGTAATAGAAATAGCGGTTAATAAATAATACTGTTTAAAGGCAATTTTCTTGTTCCACAATTTTCATTCATATCAACAGATTCTTCTTCTTCTTCTTCTTCTTCTTCTTCTTCTTCTTCTTCTTCTTCTTCTTCTTTCTGGTCCTCTGAGTTTTAAATCGTTTCGTACGCAGTTATCGTTCCTTGGAAGAAATGTTCCTCGTTCGGTATGCTATAAAGATAATTAAGCTGCGCTCTTTCTTTAGTTGTTTGGAGTCTTTTGTATTTTTTCTTGTCTTTGTTGTTTTGTTCCCCGTCCCTACCCTATGAAAATGTTGCCTGGCGTTCACGGACAGTGATAAATCACATTGTTTTGGTATATTTTAGTGTTCTTTCTTTCTGTCTTTCTTCGGTACGCTGTCTTGTGTTTCCAAGGCCTTCAAACAAAATAAGAATCTCCACCGCCCCTAAAAGGCTTACCACTCAGATAAAAGAAAAAAAGCATAACCCAATGGGAAGAGTCATCTACTGAGAATTGTGCAAATAATTGGGATGTGAGCATCCAGACCTGTGGAAAGAAAAGAAAAAGTAAATTTCAATTTTTAGATTGTGAACATCCCTGTCCCATCAGATTAAAGAGTAAAACTGAAAAAAGTGAACATTTTGGAAAAATATCTTGGCCATGCGAGAAAAATACAAAATGTTTTTTGTTGCTAGTTGTCTGGTTTCAAGTCATTAAAAAAACAAGTTTCAAACTTGCTTAATGCCTTTAAAATGTTGAGATAGATAGATAGATAGATTCAACACGATTTCATTGAGATTCGTATCTTAGTCATGTAAATATAATGTTAGATTTGCATTTATGCTTGCAGACATTGAAAACACATTCGTTGTAGTTGTTTCAATTGTAGAGAAATCAGTGTCCAAAAAAGAACAGGAAGTTAAGTCTCTTTCGGCCGAAAAATATTCAAATTACTAATATACCACAATTATTTATCTGTAATGCCAAAAATGAACCTGGAACACGCGTAAAGTTTTTTTTATCCTCTCTTTACAGTCGCTCAAATATTGTCCTGTCAAATAAGTATATGTTAAGAATATAATTCAAATTTTGAGAGTTTTCTTTTACCAATGCTAACATTTTTGTTTAAAATAATTTCTTTATCATTTTTAGGCCTTTCCAATACCAAGCTGGCGGAGGTTTAAAAGAAGTCTAGAACGAAAAGATGAGTGGATGGCAGGCGTAATTCAAGAACACAGAGTAAGTTGTTATCATTATTTCATGATTTTGCATGTTCACACCAAATATCTGGTGCATATCTTTGGAGAATAAATCATGGAAAATTCTCCTTGATCTTCAGTGTGTGCGTGCGTGTGTATGTGTGGTAAAAACACTAAAATAACTTTGGTATCAGAATTCAGAATTTTAAAATCCATCTTAGTTTATGAAGAACAGTTCCAGGAAAACTGAATGAAGCTAGTTTTTCATCAACGTCTTATTCAAAGAAACCGTTGATATCCCCAAAGTACCAAGAGGACCAACATAGAAGTTTTCTTACATAATCGCTACTATGATACTAATTGGTTTAAACAGGATCTTTCGATAATTAGTCATTGTGGGCAAGTTCAATCCGAGAATTCCATTGATAAGAAGTAGTACCGATATATATATATATATATATATATATATGTGTGTGTGTCTGTGTGTGTGTGTGTGTGTGTGTGTGTGTGTACTTTCAAGCATGTAGAAGTCAAATTCAGTATTTTGGCTGCAGTCTATAACCAGCTGAAATCGTTTTCTAAACTTTTTAAGATTTCAACAAGTCTTTTCTGGGATTTCCTCCATTCTTCAATGGTTACATGTTCTAATTCCAGAAGGTTTTTTGCTGATCAATGATTTATTCGAACTTTCAATTTTTACCATATATTTTCTATAGGATTCATGTCAGGATTTATTGAAGGCGATGGCAGATCAGAAATCTTTTTCTGAAGCCACACAATCACTGATTTAGACGTATGTTTCGGATTGCTATCCCGCTGGAAAGTAAATCGCCGACCAAGAATAAAATTTTGCGCTGATAGCTTTTCGGTAGAATTTTTATATAATCTTCAGATTTCATTAGATTTCTTATTGCAATCAATTTTTCAGTTCTCCTTGAACTCAAACAACCCGAAAAAATAATCGAGCCACGTCCATGTTATTTAATGTTAGCACTGTATTCATTGGGAGAAAATCCTCACCTTCTTTGCACCAAATCTTCTGTACATTATTATGTCCAAAAAGCTAAACATTTTTCATCACTCCAGAGTATTTGTTCCCAAAAGCAATTTTCTCTGTTCAAGAACGTTTTAGCACTATTAAACTAAGAAACAATGTGACATGGTTGGTGAAGAGGGGTTCATCGTGGTTTGGTTCTATACAACCCATTTCTATTTAAAGAACGTTGTATTGTGCGAGTACTTACACTGATACTCATCGTATCGAAACATTTGGCGATGTCTTTCAAAACAATTCTTGGGGGTTTATATTAACCTCACGACACAGTTTTCGTGCAGTTCTCAGTGACAATATCGGTTTTTTCCACACCTGTCGTGCTAAACTGTAATAACTTCTTTATAACATAGATCTTGTTGTAGCTAACCCGTTTGAAATAGGGCTGTAACTATTTCCCCACTTGTGGAAGTTAATAATTCTCTCTTTGTCTCTCACAAGTCAACGCTGTGCTCGTTCGTCTTCCCCATCGTGTTATTAACGTAAGAATAACAATAGTGACACTCTATGCACTCTTTGATATTCTTTCCTGGAATTCCCACAAATATTCTGCTGAATAAACAGTCGAGAAGGCTTTACCGATAGAATAATAATGTAAATTTCTTATAACTACACAAATCAACCAATTTCAAATAATTTTTTCCACTGTACAATTAATTTTGTCTTTTCTTATTTTGCATAATTCGCCAGCCAAATTTGTTGAATTTAACCTATTGTTCTGAAAATCGAATTGTATATTCCTTTTTTTATTTGTGTGCGTGTGCTTATTAACATTTAAAAAACCTAGCATCATATTCAGAGAAATAAAAAAATATTCAGAATTGATGAGTGTACGTATAATTTCGTCTTTGACAATATATGGGTGACTGATCCATGAGCGAAAATGGGAGTGTTAACACAAGACTTTTATTAATTTGATAAATGTATGTGAATTGTTTTCTTATGAATTTTTGTTCAACATTTTCTGGTTGATAGTCACACGTGTTATTTGATTTCTTTCTTTAAGCAGTTAAATCTGTCTTTATCTATATTTATCACATTAATTTTACTTTAAAACACTGGTTTAAGTATAAGAAACATAAACGAGCTTATAAAGCACTGTGGTGTTCTATTTCCTCATAGGGCGATTCAATTACCTTTTTTTTTTCTTTTCTCTTCTCAGGAAACCTTATCTGAAGACAATGTTCGTGATCTGCTGGACTTTTTACTGTTGGAGCAGAAAAAGGCCAAAGATGAGGGCAACAAGGAAGTATTAAAGCTTCTCAGTGACGTCACAATAGGGCATATTGTATACGAGCTTTTTGGAGGGGGCATTGAATCGACCACTATGACTATTCTTTGGTTCATTATTTACCTTATCCACTATCCAGAGGTAAGTACCAGATATCTACTCACTGATTACTGAATGAATATGTTTAAGTACCTATAAAAAATATCATAAATGGCAAGGTTTATTGGTTAGAAACAAACGGAACTACAGTGAAGGTTATGAGAGTTCTTATAGCAGAAAAAAATGCTTGTGCCAATGATATAAGTAACTAAATAAGACGAGGACTTGAATTTGATAGATGAAAGCAGAATAAAAAAAAATAGATTCAGCAGTATATATATATAAATTTGTGTGTGTGTGTGTGTGTGTGTGTGTGTGTGTGTGTGTGTATGTGTGTGTGTGTGTGTGTGTGTGTGTGTGTGTGTTTCATTAAATAATAACGACAAATTTTGTTTGTATAATTTATTTAGGATCCTTTCAAGTTTTCTGATAAGAATCTTAGTTTCAGGTTGGAATTGGTAGATGAATTTTCCCAAATTGTCCCGATCGCTTTCGGACCCTTCATAGGCCATCATCAGGGGTTGCTTGCTTGCATAAGGTGTTTTTGTATATTAAAAAAAGAGTTGAAAAATTATTCATTTCTTTCTTCAACACTTTATGTTAGTTTAGGAATCATTACAATTCCACAAAAATAAAACAGTCCAAAAAAGATGCCCTAAATATCAATTTGTTTTCACGTCTTCTCCTTGTCCTAAATAGATATGTTGCCGTGATTTTCAATTGGCGTCATCAATAATATTAGGAATCTCTACTTCAGGTTATAATAATGGATAAATTTCAGAAGTATAAAGGAAAAATTTTAACAAAATCCTCTAATAAAACCATTAAAATAAGGATAATAATTGATTTATCATTCTGTTGCGCACAACGCCATCTGTTGCTACCCTGAAGCGGTAACAGAAGTATTAAATGTCCACAGATTACCTATTGAAAGAAATAGGCCATCAGGATTTTAATCTTTCTTATACACTTTTTTAATTATTTTATCGTACTAAGCTAAGTAAACACACACACGTACACGCGCGCGCGCGCATACACACACACATGGGGAATTTGCCATGGATCAATTGTTTGCAAACTAATTTCCCTAATAATTTTATGCCCAAAGTACAAGTGTGATTACTGTGAAACCTCAAAGATCTCTTACATAGGGAAGCGCTCTTGGTTATCGTCGTTGGAAATGGGCACAACAACCCGAGTTCAAATCCTGAACGAGGATGTTTGCCTTTCTCATAGCACCAACAACCATAGTAAATGTATGCATTCTACTGTTCTCTCCCGCCCAGATATGGGTAAATAGTACGGAAGATTGGGATATTTAGCCTTGATAGGAGAAGGAAAATTCTGACTTCAAACCTGTAACAAGAACGTGGCTGGGGAAAACTTTCGAACGACAATAACCAAAAAACTTTACACATGAATAAACGTTCAGAACCGGCTTAACGAACATTGGGTGTATACCGTCATTTCCCGCTGCATACACACAAAATAAAGAGGATATAGTTTTGTCATTCAAGGAGTAAGAGTTATGGACCTTTAAAGGGCAGATGTTGAACAAAAAATATAATCAATTAAGCTGTAGTGAAAATTGGGTTTTGGCCCAAGCATCATATATATATATATAAGAAACGTAAAGACCCTGAACACAGAGCTTATATAATAACAATTCATTCTTACAAAATGAACTTTACGCCAATATTAACAAATTTTCTAAGTATGTATGAGAGTTGAAAAATGCGAAGAGCAAGGAACGTGAACATGAGTGAAAAGTATTTATGAGAGCATCTATATTTGCAGAAGGGTAAAAATATAAAAGATTATGTTTAGAGGGGAAATAAGTATCATCAGATTTTTAAACTTAACTGATTGCCAAATAAGAGCTCTGAATTATTCTCCAAGTGTTGACATGAAAATAAACATTTGCTTTTACCTTTAAAGAGCAGAGTATTATATATTTTGTAAAAAATTAAAGCTACACTTATATTGTTCCCTCAGAGATAGTATAAGCTTAAAACTCGGAGTCAAGAAAAAACGCTTCTGATTTTTGAAATATTTAAATTTTGTTATATTTGCCTTATCTACGTGGTTTTAAGCATTTAAAATTTTTATTGAACCGGTTTTTAGTGCTTTTTAGTTTTTCCTGTGGTTACATAATTAACCTTAATATACATATAAATATAATTTTGCCAATCTGATTTTAAGTTTTAAGAGTTTGGCTTCTCTTACACAAACAAGCGTTTTCCTAACCATACATTACTCTTGAGAAACTGCAAAAACAAAAACCTCGTGGAGATTTTGCAAACACAATTTTACGCTTCGTTTTATCTATCGAGTTTTACAAACCAGAGAAAAACGGAAAATTGCCTCATTAAAATATTCATAACCACTATCATAAACACCAGCGATTCTTGACTTTTTATCCAAGAAGTATAGTTAAGAGCTCGGACATTACGGAACACATCTCTGAATAGCTATTCTCCATTAAAACCAGAGGATAAACAGAAAGCATCCACAGTGTCTGCGACTGGACTGAGGAATTTTCATTGTTTATTAACAAGATAATGCTACACATGGCGCAGTGGACAAGGCGTTTCGTTAGAAATTGCTTTTGGGTGAAATTATCTAGAGCCTGCAAGTTCAATCCCGATAACAAGTAAGAATAACAAAGAATACTTACTATAACTTACCACTTGTAGCCGGTCATGATTGACAGAATTGGAACAGTCTACAACTGTGGATCAAATAAAGAGTTCAATTCAAGATTCAGTGTGGGTTCCCGAGTGTGTCATAAAATACCTGAAGTCAACCGAAGAACATATCAGCCGAAGCGTTTTGAGTATAATGATATAAAGATGGGGTCAATCGTCGGACTATTCTAAGAAATAACAGTCCAACTTGGTAACGAATAAAGGCTCAGGTTTCTCGTAATATATAGACGAGCGTTTAATTTTGTATTTGTTCAGTTGCAAGTAAATACTTCCTTAATACCGACACCAATTATACTAAACAGAATGACAAACGCTGAATCATTTATAAACACTGTAAGCAAGGATAGGATATTGATCTACAGTAGGCGCTCAGTGGACTTTACAAAGTACTTGTCTTTTCCAGATGTCCATGTAGTGAAATGGCTTCGACTGGTGAAGATGAGAGTAAAAGATTTAATTCATATTTCAAATATTTACATCTGACTTCATCGTCTGAATTTTTGTTCGTTCGAGAATAAAATGATTAAGGCAAAGAAATTATAATAATAAAAAAGAATTTGAATGCAGTACATTTTACGCGTACTCAAGAATAAACAATACATTTTTGCCTTAGCGTGTATTTTCCAACTACAATAAAATATTGTTTATCAAGGTTACACATAAAGCACCTCTAAACTTCCAGTTGGTCATCCAATGCCTTCATCAAGTGTCAAGTCTAAAAGTGTAGAAACTAATTATTTTATTCCTTTATTCTAAAGCAGACCTCATACATATAAAAAAAATCCAACTAAGCGTATTTGATATATTTCAAGACACTTCGCGATGGAACAATTTCTAGCAAATTACTTTTACAATAACCATCTTTAAAGTATTCAATTCGATCATGAATTAATGTCCCGAACGAGAGCCAGACTAAACTCTTTTTCATATAATATGAAATTTGTAAACTAATCAATTAATCAAACTATGCCAAAAAACAAAGGAAATAGAGCCGTTAACTTGATTCCCAACTTGTGAATCTGATGTAGTTTGATGCGAAACACCAAGATTTTTTGGTGAGGGCAAACTTCCATTGATAAAGAAAATATTTTTTTCGACTTAACATAACTTTTTGTTTTTTGTATTAATCACTTCGAAAGGTTCTTTCTCGGTTTATTTCATTATCATTTTTAATGTTGTTTTTTTTATTCTTTTCACAGTGGCAAGACATTATTTCAGAGGAAGTATCTCAAAGAATAGAAAAAACCGGTCCTCTGTCACCGTTCGACCGAAATTGCTGTCCGAATTTGGACGCCACAATTAAAGAAACATTGCGAATGGCATCGGTGCTTCCACTCGGATTTCCACACAGAGTCATGCAAGATGCAGTGTAAGTAATTATATAAATAAATTTAATTCCCCACTTCATTTTGCCACAAGGTCAGTTTAATGCAGAACCACTCCAAAGAAGTGACCTTCCTGTAACAGTGTAAATGTGTATATATATATGTGTGTGTGTGTGTGTGTGCATATATGTTTTATAGAATGATCTCATATAGTCATTTGTTAATCTAATTCCTTTGAGGCACCTTTTTTGTTCTTCCGGAAATAGTCCCCGACATAATAGCGAGTAATAAATATCCTTTTGTCAATCTATGCAATGACTACATTTTTTCGCCTTATTTTGATCTTTTTAAGGAAGTGCAGATCAGTGTATGTCAGCTATTTCTCCTGTTCCCCTGTGGCATCCTTTCTGTTTTTCCGGAAATGATCTACATTATACTACCTAGTAATATATCTCTTCTTTCATCTGTGCTGTCTAGATTTTTCATATCATAAGTAGATTTGTTATGGGTTTATAGTTGCTGGGTATGGTTCCTTTTTTGTGATTATTCTGGATCAGAGTAGTTTTTTCCTAAGTCATAATTGCCTTTTCTAAGGAATTTTAAGTCGTAGAACCAGACGGTCAGTGCTGGACCCTAATTTTTAAAACTAGAATCCATGTATGTCATCAAAGCCGGGTGTTTTCCAATTTGTTATTTCTTTAATTGTTACTCTTAGTGGATCCAGGTTTATTTTTGCCTTGACGGTTACTTCATTTTTCTTCGAATACTTTTTTTCATGTTATTTATCCATTCAGCATTTCTTTTATGTTTCTCGTTATATCTTACTCCAAAATTATTTTGTTTCTTTTGCACCCAGATGTTGGTTTGTTTTTTACTATCTCCTCTTTCTGGTAAAATTCCTTTCGTTATTTTGAAATGTGCCATTTTGCTTGTATTGCTTGACCCTGTCAATCTTTACAGTTTCCCTTCTTTCACCAAAATCTTTTAGTTCATTTCTTCTCGTTGTGTTGTCAGCCTTGCCTGCGCTTGTCTTTTTAGGGTATTTTCATTTCGTTGGATACTTGTGTGTTGCACCTTCTTTAGTAGTTTTGTTAGTTTTTGTAGTTTCGTTATTTGTCCTTCTATCCTAATTTCCCAGACAGGTTTTTAATTTTTGTTCGGATTCTTGTGTGGTTAATATCATTATTACCATTATTATTATTATTACTCCTTGTGAGTTTTTCATACCAGCGTTTATCGATGGTCTTTCACTGGACTTTGAGTGACAGCAAGTCATCTTAAGTCTTCAGAACCCTTCTCAGTATTCTGGCTGATCTTAGCAATGCAGTAATTTGATGATCTCGGCTCGTCCTCCAATTTCCAATTCTTCCAGTCTCTTTACCAAGCTTATGGGGTCCGTTCCTAGTGCACCAGTTATAAATTGTATCACCGTCACTTTCATGTTACATATTTTTTAGCTCTATGGCAAAGTCCTAGTACACGTCTCTCTTCGTTTTCTTTGATTTTCACTCGATGTTCCGTCGGAACGGAAAAGTCCACGAATCGGTAAGTTCTCTTTTTTGTTGTCAGTTATCACGAGGTCTGATCTTCTGGCCAGGATTTGTTGATCTGCTTATGCCCGAAAATCTGTACGAATTTTGTTTCATTTTCCTAGAGGGATTCTGGTTTGTGCAAATATTATTTGGTCATAGGGTCAAATTTCCATTTCTTGCACAACTCTCCGTGGATCACCTTCTTTACCGAATCGTGTCTAATTTTGTACTCTTTTTGTGCTAGTTTTTATTAATTTTATTTTACTCATTTGAGAGTTTTTCACAACAGCTTTAGTTAATGATTTTCCACTGGAGTTTGAGTGACAGCAAGTCTCTTCATCTCTCTTGGATTCTTTTTAGTTGTCTGGCCGATCTCAAGAATGCTGTAGTTTGGATGGTCTGCAATCATCCTCTTATTTCCAAGTCCTCCACTCTCTGTACCAATCCTTTGGTGACTGCACCGAGCGCATAATATCATTATTATTATTCTCATTGAGAGTTTTTTCACACAAGCGTAAACTGATTATTCTTCACAGGAGTCAAAACGACAGTCAAAAAACACTGGTCTCCAGGTTTCTTCTGTGCATTCTTGCCGATCTCAAAAATGCTGTAGCCTAGATGATCTTGTTTTTTTTTTAATTTTCTATTCCACCTGCATTTTTCAAAGACTTTCCTTAATGTTTCAAGTTCCCCAACTATAGTTGGTATTCTACCTTTTTTTTAGTTCTCCGGCAAGATCCAAGTATTTATTTACCGTTTCGCTTTCTATATTTCTACTCTATGTTCCGCAGCAACGGCAAAATCCAATAGACACCAAATTCCATTTTTTTCTTTTTGTTTATTATCATTTAGTCTGGTCTTCTGGCCAGTATTAGATGATCTGCTTGTATCTCAAAATCCAAGAGAATTTTATGCTTCTCATTCCCTAGAACAGATTCTGGTTTGTGCATATACCATTGGTTTGAATGGTCAAATTTCAATTTCTAGTAGAATTCCCAGTGGATCACCTTCCCAACCAGTTGTGCTAAGTCTTGTACTACTTTTATGATAATTTGCTACATTCGCTTTTTCAGTGATTAGTCGTTTCATCTCTTTCACCACATAACCTACACTCGCAATTCTGTTGTGTATTATCAATTTTCACTTTTATATTATTGATCCTTAACGGGTCGCTTTCTGCTGCTTTTATATGAGTTTAAGTTTCTCTCTTGAAGTTTCCTTTTTGTAGCCATGTCCAGGCCTGCTTTTATATAATCTCGCTTGTTTTTCGCTTGAAATATCTTTGCAATTGTTTCTTTTCCCATTTCTGTTTCCAATTTTTTGTTATTTTTTGTTTGTTCTCTTGAGTTTTTGTATTGATGCACCCACTCCGGTTGCAATGCTAACGATTCCTCTTCCTTTTTCTTTACTTGACACTTATAGTCTATGTCATCTCACAGATGTAAGGCCATGTGGTTCGACGTCAACTTTCTTGTCCTTTGGTCCATTTGTCTGAGTTACTTCCTTATCTATTTCAAGAATGATCCTGAGTATATTACAAGGGGAATTGCCCCGGTGTTTATCCTTTTGATGAGGTTTCTGGTGCAGAGTTTAATTTCCAAAAGGTCTCTCGTTCGTCTGAAATACTCTTTTCTTACATTTGATGGTGTCCGCTTTCGATATTCTTAAGTGCTAGTAATTTTCCTTTTCTCCAAACGTTCCGACTCTTTCCCGTACAGGCCGTTCTACTCCATCAGCTGTTTCTTTTTTCCCACTTTTTATTATGAGCATAGCACACACCAAATTCCATTCCTATATAGGGGTTGTATATTCTGATTGTTAGTATCAAAGTTTCATTTTTTCATTTTTTTCATTATTTCGTTTTTTTCATTATTTCTTTTTTTTTTGCAAATAACTTGGTGTTGTCTATGAAGATATATTAATAATAATAATAATAATAATAGTAATAATAATTATTATTATTATTATTATTTTATTTTGATATTAAGTCGTCGGAATGGGGAAGTATCGTTTTGGGGGTAAAGATATGTGTTAATCTTGTAAGCCTTAACTGCTATGTAAGTTTCCATTGATAAATTGAATCAAATACACTAAGTTGCTTATATGTATTATAAAATCTAATTTTGAAATGTTCGTAATTTTAACATGGCAAACATTTTACATTGTTTAGGATATTTATTATCATGATCATTAAAATGCTCTACCATAGAGAAATTTACGATCCAATTTGGAATTCGGTAATAATGTTGAAGAATCTATGTTCATATCCATCCCAATTTTTGTGATCCCTCCAGGAATGAAAATTGAACGTAGATCACTTTCCAATATGTATTTATTTTTTTTCAATTAATTATTAAACAAATTTTATGAATAGGATATAACTCAATTTAAAGATTATTCGTTGCTGATGACATCCTTTAATGGGAGTGTAATAGAAAAATTTTTGTTGCTCCTTTTAATGGCCCCAATCATTGTTGATAAGAAAAAGTTACCTCTGAAAGCTCTATTCTTTCTAGCCTCAACATGTACTGTCCGATAAATGTGAATAGTTTCAGAAGATTGTAAAAATATCTCACCATCTGTTATCTCAAAATAAAATTAGTCAACAAGATGCTAGACTTGTCAATAGAGAACTAACCAGGCGAATACACATGACCAATTTACATTTAATGTTTGCCTATACAGTAATGATATTTACTAATCCATATACAGGGTTAAATTGAGGTGTAAAGATCGTGCAACCTACGTTATTTTCCTTTGCAAAAAAACTTGCTTGCCTTGAAGTCTTGAGTCTTGATTCCCACCCTGTTAACGGGGTTAAGAATATGTTGACTGAATCCCTAAGTGGGTGATCTGTGTGTGACACTAAATTACATCTGGTGGTTAGGCTCCACTTCTGGAGTTCTGTGAAGTGTGGAGTACCTTTCTGTTGCCATTATTCCCAAGTGCACTCTGATATTGAGTTGTTATACCAGTTAGAGTCGCATCTTAGGGGAAAATGCTTCTAAAATCATTCATATTGCATAGAAACATTTGAAACCATGTCTGTGTGCTAAGAAATGATCATTAACATCTATAGGAATAGTTGTATGTGTATGAAGTATTAGTTTTAAATTTCAGCGTTAAATAACCCACAAAGAGTTGATTCATTTAAGCAAATAAACCAAACCAAACTAAAGTCTTGAGCTTTACTTTTGCCAGGAAGTTTTTGCCCATATTTACGAGTGACAACGGTAAGAAATAAGAAATTATCTCTATTGCATAGATGACCACCGATTTTATTTTGTTCTTCATCATATCTTTATTAAGCTTCGGTTTGTCTAGCTCGAAGACAAATCGAATAGAGAAGATTATGATGCATTAACTTTTCTGGTAGGTAGTACTTTTCTGTCGAGTCCTTTCATAGACATATATTTTTTAAATTTTGTACAGTGGGTGAATTGGTCAATGAGTAGTCAAGATGAAAATGCCAAATATTGGGCAACTGCAAAAAGACAAAAATGCCGATCTATCTGTATGAGAAAGAGTTTGCTCAGACTGAAAATAGGCTAGCTCACAGCTCGGTTAGAACATCATTCAGCGGTCAAGAAAAAGCCCTGTAACATATGGCTGTCGGGCAGTTTGCGCATATTTTCGTCAGAGTTGTGCAATCTCTTATCAAACTGTTCATTTTGTCCTGCAAAAACGCAGAATGAGCTAACAGAGAGATGTCAATAGCAGTTGACAAAGAAAACTGTTTTCAATAGCATTCAATGAAAAATATCATTGTGAATTAAAGTTCGAGACCAGCGTCATTTTTTTTCATTTCTTTATTCGATTTCCCTTTTATCCCGTTTTCCTTCTGTTAATTTTGTCAAAATATTTCATTTTTCATTTTATTGTTTTGTTTCTTTTCATTTTTCTTTTACTTTTTTTCGCCACTTTTTGTGTTGTCGTTTTCATTTATCTTCTTTTCACCTCCTAGAAATTCTTTTTCTTGTCTTTTATTTTTGATACTTCGCTTTTTCCTCTTTATCTTGTCTTAATGTCCTTATTAAATCTTATATGATCTACTTCGGTTAAGGGAATTATTGCGTCTTTGTTGATGTTATTGTTGTTGTATATATGCGTGACCATCATCTTTTTGAAACGGCACATAGTTTGAAACACGCTTCCAGTAAACCTAATTGCTTCCGTTCCGCGCTTTACTCCTCCACAAAAAGACTTTGTTCCGCATCTACGATTCCAGATGATGCTTCCAGCAGATTTCAAGTTGGGAAACATAAACGTCGAATCCATTTCAATTTCAAAGAGAGACTTTTTTCGATGGGAAACTTCTCTAGTTTCAAACAACGGCGAGCGCAAGATACACCAGCATTCTCACTTCAACAGGAAGTTTAGGAAAAGCATATAACTGATATTATACAAGAACCTGGATCAATTGACTATGTGAAACATAGAAAAATTATGAAAGACCTACCGATATTTCTGCCAAAAGAAATGAAGAAGAGCCAGACAATCGGGAACCCTTCGTAACATAAGTGCTATTATCAAGTGCATCATTAAGCCTATTAGGAAGATGTGCCCCTAGTGAAATATGATCAAGTGTTGTTGGCTTAAACAAATGCATGATAATTTTTCTTTATTGCCACAGGTTTTACGATTGTTCTATATACATGTTACGAAGAAGTGTCTGAATTTTGAGTATCAAACAGAATATAATAAAGAGAACGTGCTGGCAATGAGATTCAACTTTCAAAGTCTTGTCTTCATCTTCCTTAGATTCCCGTTTACTTGAATTATAGGTAAATGTTCACTCAAGATGTCTGTTGAAAGAGCTTATCCGCGTTTAAACACACATATATACTCATACAGTCCCCTATATATATATATATATATATATATATATATATATATATAATGAATGACCTTATGATAAAGAAAAAATAGCCAAGAAACGATCTGACAAGGCAAACAATTTAAGCAAAGTGTGAGATCGATGGTTAAAGTTTTATACCATATCAACCTTTGTAGGTTATTTAATGCCAAATCCTGTTTATACATATATATGAGTAATTTGTAATCTAATAGTTTTTAGGAACATTTTAAGCAAACCAAGACTCATTTTTTGCACTCAGATAAATGGTTTTACGTATAGCTATTTAACATTAGTAATTCTGGTTAGGATAGGTTATTTGGTTTAATTTCATATTAACACTTGTTGGTTATTTAATGTCAAATCCTGTTTATACGTATGATTTTATACTGAATGGCTTTTAGGTAACATTTTTTAAGTTAAACAAAGTTAAATGGTTTCAAGTATTATTATTGTTTGCACTTGCCAAAGTTCAATATTTTCAAGCATGGCTATCGAATAGTAATAATTTAATATTGATCATTTGTTTGCATACAGTTAAATGGTTTAAAGTATTGTAAATGATTAAGAAATTCTATTTGACGCATAAATTGGAGCCTAATAGGTGCTACCTCTCCGGATCAAAGTGGATGCGGGAATTCATTATATTTTTCAATCAAAATTTTTCACGGTGGAAAAAACTTTATATATCATTATCAGGTATATATTCCTCTTTGAATAAAAAGAAAAAAAAAGTTACCTCTAATTTAGATATTACTGAAATTTAAAATCCGTAAATACGGAAAAAATTGAATAGTGGCCAGCAACTCTATTAAAATTATAAATAAAGTACGAGATCAAAATTATTTTTATCAACAATTTTTTTTTAAAGCTTTCGAATTCTCTTCTTGCCGGAAGCAATATAAAAACACCCAAATGATATTCAAATACTTAACAATATATTCATTCAACATCTGAAGAGGGTCATTATAGACCTGAAATAAATTTATAATGACACCAAAGAATTGAATTTTTTTTTCATTTACTATACATAAAAAAATATATTTATATATATATATATATATATATATATATATATATATATATATATATATATATATATATATATATGGTGTTTCATATAATTGAAACAAAAAAATTGTGAATAAATTAAAGACCACATAGAATAGAGCAATGAAAATTATAATTATTAAAAGTTCAAAGGATAACATTTAATGATTTACAAATGTTTAGTATGAAAAATTTAGTAAAATATCAAGAGGATCACTTGAGTATATGTTCCAGATATCTACCTTTCAGATGAAGGCTCATTGAATGTGGCGTAAACATTCCTCCTTGGCAACCGCTTGAATCTTCTCAGTGATAGCGACCTTCAATACAGAAATGTTATGAGGGATGCTCACGTTGGTATTGTCTTTAACTAACTCCCAGAGAAAGAAATATGGAGAATTCAGGTCAGAAGAATGAGGTGCTGATTCCACTTCAGCAGCGTGAGGAGGAGCACCATTTTGCTAGGACCACTATTCCTCTTTATCAATGTCCTTATGCTCCCCGAGCTCTTCCCACATCTGCTCAATCACAGAATGTAACCCTCTTTTGTCACTGTCAGTCCGTTAATCCGATCATCTTCAATGAAAAATTGTCCAATAGTGTCATACTTCGACATATTGATGCATACCTTACACTTTTTTGCATGTAGAGGACGTCTAACACATCTGTGAGGGTTCTCACTTCTAGGAGTTAGCATGACCATTCAAGAGGATGTGGGCTTCATCCAAAAACCAGAAATCATTCAAAAGTTCCTCGTCATCGTCGATCTTTTGCAAAAACCACTGGTACATGGCTACCCTCTTTTTCGTATTGGTCTGATAGAGTTGGTGCTTCATCTAGATCCGATAAGGATAAAGTTTGAGAAACTTAATCAAAATGCACAGAAGAGAAGATTCAGAGATTCAAGATCTTTGGCTCCTTCGTCGCAAAGATCTGGACGGACACGAACCGATTGACTCTTGAACTTGTGACATTCTTGGCTATTCAGTGTGTTATCGGAGACCCAGATGGTGAGGATCCCGTTGCCATACGTTCTTCATAAGTGCACTGAAATTCAAAGTTCTTGGTTAATTTGAAAATCTAACTACTAATTAGACATGAGTTGAAATTTAACTTTCTTCTGCATTTTGCTTGAACAATATTGAAATAAAATAATAATTACGATCAAAAAAAGAAAAAAAGAAAAAGGAAAATTATATGGTTTAACCCCCCTTTTTCTAAACTAGCAAATATAGATGTAGGTAAATATTTTTTTAGACTGATAGATAAACATTTTAAACAAGATAATATATTACATAAAATATTTAATAGGAAAACCTTGAAAATAAGTTATTCTTGCACAAAAAATATTTCTCAAATAATAAATAGTCATAATAATGAATTAATTAATAAATTTCATAACCGAGTAAATAATAATAATATTAATAGTAAAAAAATAGAATGTAATTGTAAATCTCGAAGTGATTGTCCAATGAATGGTTTGTGTAATTTAGATAACGTAGTATATCAAGCTATTATTTATCCAAAAGAAGACATAAATGATAAGAAATATTATATTGGCGTTTCATCTACTAATTTTAAAATTAGGTATGGAAATCATAAATTTTCCTTCTCCCATGAGCATCAAAAAAAATCAAACTGCTCTATCAAAACACTATTGGGGATTAAAAGATAAAGGGTTAGCCCCGGAAATACAATGGTCTATATTGAAAAGATCTAGTACCCCAAAATCTTTCGATAGTAGGTGCAACCTGTGTCTTGAAGAAAAAATCCACATTTTGCTTTTTCCTGAGCCAAAAAAATTATTAAATAAGAGAAATGAACTAATAGCTAGGTGTAGACATTGGGCTAAATTTAAACTATAAATAATTAACCAAAAATATAGAGCTAATTTTGAGAATAAATAAAATAAATTGTTAGATAGAAAATTGTGAAAAAGAATATAATATATACGTACTATGCATAAAAAGTGGAACGAATTAATGCTTTCTAAATATTTTTGAAATGTTAAAATATAGTAAACAAATTAAATATTTGTTTTTGTTTTAATTTTAATATATCTAACACTATATCTTTACGTGAAGTTATTATTTAAAGTTTAAATCTAATTCAATAAAAAATATGTAAATTAGGTCAAAATATAAATTTTTAAAAATTATTAATTAAAGAAAAGTTTTGTTAAAAAAACAATATTTACTACATTGCTAACCGAAATTTAGATTTAAAACGGAAGTGGGCTTAGTGAAGAGGTAACTCCTCACCCTTCTTCGACCCCCTCCCACTATCCCCTCCCACTACCATGTGTCTATTCTAGTTTTTTTTATTCAAAAGATCTGAAGAAGTCCTGTTAATTTTTTCGTGTTTTTGGAAATTTCAAATAAAATAAATTTATAATCCTATGTGACCGGTTTCGTTGCTTTTCTTAAAGTATATATATATATATATATATATATATATATATATATATATATATATATATATATATAATGACTAGAAAAAAATTGCAGCACAATCCTTATGTATTTAAATTTACTTAATGATAAACGTACAGCAATGTACATGGATAACTGAAAATGATTACCCAGTAGAATATACTGACTGCTTCTCTTCAGAGGGGGTAAGACCCCCCCCGAATGAGTGTCCTGTATACGACACTAAACAATCTGATGGTGAAGTTCCAGTAATGCTGGAGCTATGTGGAATGCAGAGTATCCCTTCATTGCCATCGCTCCCAGGTCCACTCTAGCCTGGAATGGTAGCTCCTGATAGGGTCCTATCTACGGTTCAAATAGAACTAAACTGTGTTGGTTGAGATGGTGTTGTTTTTGCATTTAAACTGCGCATTTATGTTAAACCGTATTGTTTGAAATAGAACTATTTTGACATTTAACTGAGAGTAAACAAAAAAGACTATACTTATTCTAAACTAAATTGCTTGAAATATAACTTTATATGTATAAAAATGGATTTGGTATTAAATAACCTACAATGGTTCATATGCCATAAAACCCAACACAACCAAACCAAACCAAACTTAACTGCGTGTAAACAAAAACTACACTTATACTAAACTGGATTGTTTGAATTAGAACTGTTTGACGAAACTGAATAGTTTGAAATTTAAATGTTTTGACAACTAAACTGTGTACTCATGCTATACTGAATTGTTTGAAATAGAACTGTTTTTCATATAAAATGGATTTGGCATTAAATAACCTACAAAGGTATATATGCCATAAAACCTAAACAAACTAGCAATCAGAAAATGATGACACATGCAAATTCAAGTCCACTGGTTAAAAAATAATGGCGGTATCAAAAGTATTCGGATCCCATATTCATATATTATATATCTTGAATAAACATTAATATGTCAAAAACGTTAGTTTGTCATTATGTCACGAAATAGCCGAATATTTAAAATCTTTTAAAGTATTTATTACCAGCTATTATACTCATACTATACCAAGGACAAAATCCCCATCGTCTTTCAGGATATTACAATTTCATTTTTCCTCTTCATCTATCTATTTCAGCCTCTCTCTTTCCACCCATCTCTCTCTCTCTCTCTCTCTCTCTCTCTCTCTCTCTCTCTCTCTCTCTCGTTTTGAATTATTGATTTCGCGCATAGGCTTTATTTGTTTCTGGTTTTGTCTACAACGCAGCAAACTGAGTTAGTTGTGAACTGTCTGTGAAAAAAAGCAGCAATATGTCACAATTCACTCGACCTGAAATTTGGAAACGGCATGCTGTACTGGTTGGCATTTACGAAGATTTCGGAGAATTTGGTTGTCAGTTTGAGGATAGATTCCTATTTATTTTGATGAAAACCAAACACCCAGTTCATATCATGGTTTTTGGAGTGGACACTACCATTCATGTTCCCATATGCCCTCACTCTCAGCATGGAGGTCTACTCCGCAGATTACAACCCTCTTTATTATTATGCATGATGCAGGGTTAAGCGAGAAACAAAAAAACTCTGTGCAACATCAAAGATGAACTAAAGTCAAACGTAACGGTAGCATATACCAGTTTTAACGAGAATTCTGAAACCGCCTGGAGACTGGTTGAAAGCAATGACGATTTCTTGAATATAATCTATAATATTTGAAGATATTTTCATCTAATTTTGTCAAATATATCTGATAAAGTGAAACGTCTGTCTCACTTTCATTTTTACGTAATTTAGATTATTGTTTATCCATCGCATCCTATATGAGCTGTAAAGTAAGTAAAGTTGGTGATTGTAGTCAGGAGAGACCCAAACGCTCCCTTTTCAATAGCTTCCACACCGAGGTGTTGAGGAGAGCGCAATTCATTTTCCTGGATTGCTCCACTTTACCCTTGATACGTTCCATATAATGCTGAACGTTAAGCAAGGAGGTAACAAGTACCATTTTTTGAGTCTTTGGTATGATTCGACTTGAGATTGAACCACAGTCTACCGAGCCTTTGAAGCACACTCTATCCACAAGGCCAATGGTTAGAGTGTTCGACAATGGTGCGGGAGACCAGAGTTCAATCCCAGGTCGAGTCATACTAAAGACTCAAAAAATGGTACTTGATGTCTCCTTGCTTAACACTTAGCATTATAATATAGTGATCAAGGGTATAGTGGAGCAATCCAAGGAGTGGAGTAGTGCCCTCCCCAACACCTCAGTGTTGTAGCTCTTGAAAGGGGAGCGTTCGGGGTGTCCTCGACTACGACTGCCATATATATATATATATATATATATATATATATGCAATAAAAGAAAATTTAACTCTTTGGAATCATTATGAATTCATTTCAGGTCAATGATGACCCTCTTCAGATATTAAATGAAAATATTGTTAAGTATTTAAAAATCATTTGGGTTTGTCGATATTGCTTCCGGCGAGATGAGATTTTTTTTAAAAATTCAATTACTTAATGAAAATATTTTTTAATTGAAATATTTTAACGGTGGAAATATCATTACATATTATTATCAGATGTAATGTTTATACATTCCTCTTTATAAAAAAAAGACCCGTTATCCCTAATCTAAATATTACTAAAATTTAAAAACACCGAGAAAACTGAAAAAATAATAGTGGCTTGCGACTCAATTAAGATTATAAATAAGATATAAATTCATAATTCCGTTGAAACTATTATGTATTATAAATATTAAATAACATAATCCATGATGTTAGAAGATAATAAATCAATAAAATATTACTTTACGAAATTCTATTTCTAATTATGAAACATATCGTAAAAATCCATGTTATTTATATTAGGAAAAATTAACATATCGATTGTTAAGTTAATCGTTATAAGTAAAGGATTAATATGTAAAATATATTTTATTAATGAAATAAAAGAATTTAAAAAGATTTTCAAGTTCTCTTCTCGCCTGAAGCAATATAAACACACCTAAATGATATTCAAATTCTTAACAATACCTTTATTCAACATTGGAAGAGAGTCATCATAAACCAGAAATTAATTTATAATGATACCAAAGAATTGAATTTTTTATTTTTATCTTTTATAAAAAATATTTTGGTTCTGCACGTGAGTTTTGATGTATTTTTAATTCCAAATTAATTATACGGTCGATAGCCGTTGGCACTTAGCACTCAAGTTGGATACTCCTACCCCTAGGATTTTTCCTCGGATTATATATATATATATATATATATATATATATATATGCAGAGAGAAAAAGAGACAGACAGACGTATACATGCAAAGACAGATAGAAGTGTAAAGATGTTTACGTCAATGTAAATTTAGGAATACTGAGACATAAGCAGATATAATGAAAAACCAAATGAAACAGAAGGGAATCGCTATGTCGAGGTGGATAACGTGATGGATAGAGACATCAAAGTAAACAAGTTCGTACTATAATGTTCACTTTCGAAATAATACCATTTGCAAAGATATTAAACCCCTTATCTCTCAGCTTAAATAGCACTACTACTTGTCTTCTACAAGGATGATTTTGGCATAAAATAACCTAAGAAGGTTGATATGCCATTAAACAATGAAACGAAACCAAACCAAATCAAGCACCTAATTTTAAAAGCCGAAGTTTTTACAGCGTTACTTAAATAATGAGGTTCTCTTTGATCATACAACTATTTAACAGGATCTGTACTTGAGGTAACGACGCAAAGATTGTGGCCTATTGAGCAGGCATTATGCTGGCGGGAGATGAAACATGGGTTAGCGTTACTGATATCTAATTTGACTGAATATGAAAAATATCCCCAGAAATCCGAACACACAAAACACTCCATCGCCACAGCCTTAATTTTTAAACTGACTCATAATCACCAGTGTTAATGGGATGCGTGAGGAGTTGTTCATATTTTGGCCATCTGTTATTTTTTCCTACAATTACATCCAACGTCTTTTGTACTTGGCATCCTCTTACCGGGGCTAATTCGAGTCAGTCTGTTTTTCTTTTACGTTGCTTCATTAAACAACTGTAGTCATTCATTCATTAACTCATTATGCGACAGTAATTCAGTAATTATATTAGTTCAATATGTTCACTACTCACTCACATGCAACGTCAATATCTATCTATCTATCTATCTATCTATATATATATATATATATATATATATATATATATACGCGTGAAAGTCAGTGTGTGCGTTACTATATGTGCATGAGTGTATCTCCATCAAAATCAACAAAACAAATATATGCATATGTACGTAGCATGCATCCGTTATATATGCATATGTGTATTTACATCAACTTTCTCTCTCTCTCTCTCTCTCTCTCTCTCTCTCTCTTTCTCTCTCTCTCTCTCTCTATATATATATATATATATAGGTGTGTGCGTATGTGTGTGTATGCACATAAGAGAAAGAGTGTATGTGAAAGAGAGAGAGATTGCATGTGTACGTGAGTATGTACGTATATATTTAAGCATAGAGAAATAAATGCTCGTATGAATTCATTTTCAGAATATTTCAGTCACAAAGGAGAAATTTCCAGTTTTTGATTTGCATCAGGAAATACCAACTCGCTGGAAAATATTGAACATATACACACACACATGACGTGCGTGCACGCACGGACACACAACTACATATTTACATATACTTATATGTATATATAGTCATGCACAGACAGACTGTTTCGTTATATCACAACACATCAGTGTGGCTGGACACGCGAGATGCTTGAAGCTGGGGTTGAAACCTGGCTGAGTTTATGCCAGCCGGATATCCACTGCCAACAATGAACTCAGCGTAAGCGAATGGATCTTAACGCATATGTATCACATTTGTTTTGTTTACATATATACGCTTAACGGTACCGAGTGATCAATATATATATATATATATATATATATATATATATATATATATATATATATATTATCTTTTATTGATCATTTTTGCTCGCTAACAATATTTCTAATGTTTTATGATTACCCCTATTCCTTCATATTTTATTTGCTGCCAAACTTTCGTTTTTTAAGTCATATATATAGATCTAAATATATCATTTACACATCATATTGAAGTGTCACTCTATTTGTATCATTCATTTTTTTCTTTGGCTTCTAAAAGAGAAAATCTTCAGGCATGACCAAAATAGCTTATAACCACATTTCTTTAGCAATCTAGAAAAATCAAACCCTCTCTAAATGTTTTGAACGAAATTGCCTACTAACATATATATCCACAATATAAGTAATGCTTTCATTTTCCCCCGCGCCTAAAAAGCGGTAATAACTCTATTGTTAGAATTTACCCCAACCCAATCCTATTTTCAATAAAGCTGAAATACATTCTCCACAAATTGCATTTAGCCACATACGACTTTGTGTGACAATTTTCAGGTCATTGCAAATTATAAGAATGTAGCTGGGTTGAGTGAAAACAAAAATATCTTTACAAGGAATATTGTGTTTCGTGAAGTTAAAAATTATGAATAGTTTTTAAGTATTTTATCAAGCGTAAACCAATTCATAAATTTCTAAGTCACAATTTAGAATTGTAAATAATCAGATTTCTTTTTTGGTTATTGTTAAAATACATAAATTGCAACGATGTGTTATTGAAATCCCACAGGTCCTAGGAATGGTTGTAAAAAAAACGATCAACACAACTAAGAGCAATATACCATACTAGAGAGTCTAAAAGTTATTGACCTCTTTCCGGTTTGATTTTTTGGTCGTAACTGTAGCATGAACATTAGTTTACTCTATAAACTAATATATGCCATCCAAAGCAGATATTATAGCAATTCTCAAATAACTGACATAATATTAAACACTCGGCAAAGATTTTAGAAAATTTATGGACAAGTTGAGAACAGAAAGCGTTCGTTAGTCAGCTATCCCCACAAAATATTACTACTGTCTGATCCTCACTGTGTGTTCTGTATTTCCGACATTGAACCAAATTAACCAAAGATTTGTAGATAAAACTCGTGCAATGAAATGTCCAAAACGACGTGTTTGCATCTCCATAGAGAGTGTTCTTGTTTTTACTTCTCATTTGAAATAGTTTGGTTTTATAAAGTAATATTAACTTGTTCTTGCTCTTCTAATTGTGATAATCAAGATGTATACTTACGTTGTTCTTATGTTTGGCTTCAAATGTTTGAACACTCCCCGCCCAACTTAATCACATTGCGAGGAAATTTGCGGGGACAAACGGATTATACATCTCGTTTTACATTCCCATTAGTTTCTTATTTTTCTCCAAATTGATTTTTTTACTTTTTTTCTTCTCGTTTACGGATTTTAATATCTTTTTTTGAAATATATGTAATCATAATAGTAAGATTTGTAGTTTAATCATGAATACTAGTTTGGTGATATTCGTTTTCGCAAGTTCACTTACCTGTATAATTACACATTTATCCATCATTCATTCAGTTTTGTATATATAGAAATATAGGTATTTGTAAGTAGTTATACAGTTTTCAATCTGTTTATATATCTATTATCCACCTGTTTATGCAGTTATCGATCTATTTACTCTGCGTATATTTCATTTAACCTCCTTTATATTTAACAAGGTATTTGTTTATGAATGGGTCGATTTGATTATGTCTTAGTCTATGTGTTCATATATCAGTAGACGCTAATCTTATTTGTCCAATATTTCTATTTGGGTACAGCAGATCGTTTGGAGACAATAATGAAAAGGAAGGTGAAATATTTAGGCGCTATGTGAATGTTTATTCACGTGTATATTTTGTATGCTTGGGTGTATATCAATCCTGTTTTTTATTCATGAATAAGATTCTTTCTGGATCTTTCTACTTGTGTTTCAACTTGTACCTTTACGCCCACACTGCTGTAAGAATATCATCATGAATGTGTCGATATGTGTGTGCGTATATGTGTGTGTGTGTGTGTGTGTGTGTGTGTGTGTGTGTGTGTGTGTGTGTGTGGATAAAAAGACATGTTCTTTACGTCTGCAAGATCAGTACAAAAATAATTGATTTGAGCAATTGATGGCGTAGCATCAATTTCTGCATGAAACATAGACCAAAAAGCTTTTGTGCAACTCATCACTAAGCATCTAAAGGTAAATAGTTACCTGCACAATGCTGGCTTTTTTTTTAAAACTAAATTGCCAATTTGTATTGAAGTGCTGAAAATATTCCAAGAATTTGGTTTGCGCATCTGAATTGCTAAAAAATAATGCATTTATTGTGTCACCAAGAGCAATGTGACACCAGGTCTGTGTTCTTAATATCAAAGAGGTTACGAACAATGAAAAGTAGCAGTAAGAATAACTGGGATAAATAGTAAGCGTGTACTTGATAAATTTCTATGTTCTCTCGACCATCTTTGTCTCAATTTATCTTTAACTCTTTGTCACTATGTCACTGTTTCTGTATCTTTCTCTTCTCTTCCCCTCTCTATAAATATATATTTACACACACACACACACACACACACACACACACACACACACACACACACACACACACACACGTATATATATATATATATATATATATATGGAGGGGAATAAATAAGTCCGAACTCTAATGATAAAAGAGCAACTATTCAAAAAGAGTTTTCTTACCAATGCACATACAGCAAACCTACAGTGAAACATTCATGTCAAAATACAGCTAAAGAGAAGATATCAGGCAGAAGACTTATTGATACAACTATATATATATATATATATATATATATATATATATATATATAGTGTGTGTGTGTGTGTGTGTGTGTGTGTGTGTGTGTGTGTGTGTGTGTGTGTGTGTGTGTGTGTGTGTGTGTGTGTGTGTGTGTTAGGTGACTAAAATAACTTTATCATCAGCCCAAAACATTCTAAATACTGTCAGCATATTACACTTGCATAAAAAAAGTTTGCTTCGTCATGAACAAGTGACACTTTAAAATATGATCTCTAATGTAACAAACGCACTAGAAAAACAATAGGAAAATAATATCAGATATTAAAATGAACAGATTCACAAGATTTTTAAAAATTCTTCATTATGCCTTTTATAATGGTTAGTTACGGTGGAAAAAGCTAAGTGAGAAAATGTACGACAATTTTGATATAAATTTGAGCCAAAATCTTTTAAGACGATGTGAAGATAAAAAAAAAACAAAAGACGCATGTTTATTGAAAACATCTATACCTCACACACACACACACACACACACACACACACACACACATATATATATATATATATATATATATATATATATATATATATATATATATATATTTTCATTGGAGAACCTTATATCTCAACTGTCAGCAGTCAGAAATATAAAGAAGTTATCTTACTCAAGAACAAAAGAAAGATAACACAGATTTCAAGATTTAAAAACTTATGATTCCGGTCACCAATAATCATTATACGTAAATAAAGAAACAGATTTCTGAAGATTTATTTTCCTGGGTGGTATTCCCCTAACTTATCTGATTGGAACAACCCAATTTTCACGCAATCATCACTGCATCTGGTCAGTACTTTTGTTCACGAAAGAATTCTGTGATATCCATGGTGAATACACTTAACATTGACTTTCCATTATAGTAAATTTATCAGTTTTTGTTTACTTTGTTTTTCTATTTTCTTCATACTGACGGATTAATTTCCATTATTTAATTATATATATATATATATATATATATATATATATATATATATATATATATATATATATATATATATATATATATATAGTATTTTTCTATTTTTATGCTTGTGAGAAAGAACATTTGCCATCTCATTCTTATGAAGTATCGAAAACTCATTGCATAACAATATGCTTTCTTGCAATCTTCTTGTAGAGTAAAATTCACTGGTTTTCTGAACAATTTACGAGCCTGTAAAAGAAAAAACAAATCATATCTAATTATTTAAATTGATCATACTTGAAAACGGTTCACCAGCCACTATATATATATATATATATATATACGAAATGATCCTCCTTATTTCTTATGTTCAGCAATTCATAATGATCTTTTATCGTCTGCCCATTTGCGCGTGAAATATTCATAATATAACAAAACGGTATTTTAAAAAGTTTTTCCTTTCGGTATGGAATTAAATGAATGAAAAAATAAAGTGGATAAATGGTAGGAAAACAAGCCATGGTGGTGAATTGTGCGAGTGTCGGAAAAAAAACCCAACAAAACAAAAACAATAATATCGGAGGAGTCGGCTGCTAAAAAGTATTTGGCAAGCTGATGACATGTTTCACAACACCAACCTCGTTTTCTGGTCTTGGCACGTTAGCAACACAGTTTGCGCCATTTACACGTTGGTTGTCTTCCAAATGGATCCAAAAGAAACATTTTTTACAGGAGAAAACAGACACACGTCAATATTTTTTTTAATTTTTTGATTTTGTTCGCTTAGTTTGTGTGTGTGTGTGTGTGTGTGTGTGTGTGTGTGTGTGTGTGTGTGTGTGTGTGTGTGTGTGTGTGTGTGTGTGTGTGTGTGAAAGTGAGTGTGAGAGAGAGAGAAAGATAGAGAGAGAACATTTTGGTGGAAAGCTGATGTTTTGCTTGTTTGCTAGTACCCTCTCTCTTACGTCCCATCAACGTGTCCCGTTTTTTTTCACATTTTATTCCTTTCTTCCTTTTTATAGATTCATTCGTTATTTTCATTGCTATTGACGATTTTTGCTCTTTTAGTTTAGATTTCTGGTCTCTTTCAGCGTAATATAAGCTTCCTCTTTCTTTCTTTCTTTCTTTCTTTCTTTATCTTTTCGTCAATTTCTTTCTTTTTTTTCCTTTCTTTTTTCCGTGAGTCATTTCATTCATTGGTTCCTTTTGTACCTTCCTCTTTCTTTTTTCTTTACTTATTTTTTTCCTTTTAATCTGTTTATTCTTGTTTTTTTATCTTTCATTTACTTTAATGTAATCTTTCTTTTAAATCGCCTTTTAATTTTTTTATAGTCCTATTTTTTTATAGTCATATTTTTCCCCCATTTTTTCTTCTTTCTATTTTTTTTTCTTCTTTTCATTCTCCTGGTTTTCGTTTATCTTCTTTTGTTCATTCAACTACTTTTATTCATCTTGTTTTGATTCTAGTTTTTTACTTTCATTCTAATGCTTATGTCCTTTTTTATTTTGTTCTTTTTGCTTCTCTCTCTCTCTCTCTCTCTCTCCTACACCCCCTCTCTCTTCCTCTCTCTTTCTCTCATTTGCTATCTCCTTCTCAATCTCACATTTTGTTTCTCCATTCCCTTCTCTTTCTTCCTTCTAAAATTCTTTCTTTCAGTTATTCGCTATTATTTATTTTCACCTTTCTTTATTTTATGTGTTTTCAAGTTTTTGTTGTTCATTTTTTAAATTTTAATCTTAATCCGCTTTTTTTACTCTTATATATTTTCGTTGCCTTAATTCTTTTCTTATTTATTGTCAATCCAGCGTTTATAATTCTATTGCTTATCATTTCTTTCTTGTTTATCATAGTCGTAATAAATATATTTTCATCAGTTAAATAATAGTGTTTTCTCAATTTCTTTTATCTTAATTCCCTTTTATGTTTCCCTGATTTTTTATCAGCTTGGTTTTCCTTTTAAGCAACTGTTCCATTTCTTTTGAAATCTACATTCGTTTTTGTTTGGTTATTTCTCTATATTTCAATATTTTTTGTCTGACTTCTGCGTCAATTCTGCTGTAAGTTACTGTTTATTTATAACCTTATTTTTTCGCTAGTTATAAAATTTCATAGCACTGAAAATATTTTCAGTTACTGAAGCATCCGTTTCAAAGTAACTTGGTTCAAATAAAGCAGAAGTACGTCCACCTGAAAAGCTTAATTTTGTATAAATTAAAATCAAATGGATAAACAGTATTATTCAGTGCAAAAGTTAAGCCTAGATATTTTTGTCTATATTAGTATAATTTTTGTCGATATTAGAATAATTGCCAGAAAAATCACAACAATATTTTAAAACTTTCAAGTAATAAAAAATCAAGGTTTGTTTGTTTATACTCATTTAGTTTTTGATTTTTGACTGAGTAATTTTAATGGCATACCGATCCGTCTCGGATTATTTTACGCCTAGAGGTTAGGTAATCGTGTTCATTATACGTTCATATTTACAGTTTTTGTGAAGTTGTTTCTTATGAGGGCATTTTTTGTACATGTTCTTATCGAATACGAATAATTTTGAACAGATCTGATTGACGAATCCATTAGTCCCTAATAGGTACTAGCACTCCGGGTCAGTGTGGACCAGGGAGTAACGGCGATAACGGGGTACTCCACACTTCCCAGTTCTCCTGAACTCTACCTCACCATCAGATGCAGTTTTGTTATACGCCGGACACTTATTTGATCTTTGATTATTGGCATCTCTTAAAGCGTAGTTAATGACACAATTATTCATATAATTTGTCACATTTTGCATTTTAAAGTATTCCTATTTAGTCAATAAAACTTGCATTAATTTCTGACCACGAAATATCCCTTTTTTCTGAATTTCAGTGTACAGAATAAAGACTGAGTTCAGAAACTTGCTAAAAAAGCTTAATTTAAAACAAATTGAAAATTTCAGTGTGTAAGCTTCACATTTTTTCTTACTCCAAGAAATATATATTCTGTCACTATAAAGAATATTTATATCCAAATTTAGAAGTGAGAAAGTTGCAATAGGTTAGTTCCAAGCAATTACAAAAGCTGAAATCCTGCCTACCTATATTGGTTCTTAATTCTGTCAGCATTAAAGTAGAAGCCTTATTATTGTTGCATTTTTAGTTTTACTCCCAGAACCAGTGATGGTATTTTGTCAAAGTCAAAATAAAGTAAAATATTGACATTTTTGCTTAATCGCAGCAACCCATGACATCATGGCTTACTTAAACTGGGGTCTTTTTACTTTAATCTAATTTTTCAACAGACTGAAACCTTGCTGTTTGTTAGTGGGTAATGTTAGAAGAACGTGAAAAATTGAGATTAGTGTCTGTGCAGGATTTTTGCTTCTGTTCCCAAGCTAAATGAATATTCGGCGAATGCTGATATGAACAAATTTTAATTTTCTTGTACTGATGCTGTGGTCACAACAATAAAAAAAGATGCCCAATATGTCTAAAACTAAAACAGAGCAAGTTGTATCATGAAGATTTGATCAATGTATACCCTGCTGCTTGATTCTGAAAGCCTAAAAGTTATTTGTATCCTAAGTGATGCCACCAACTGAGTGATAAATTGAAATCGGATGTATGCTATTCACTGGTCTTTTTATTTACTAGGTAAAGAACCAGTGTTAAAGAATATTATGACAAAGTTGTGAAAAATATCAGATATGTACCACTGTGCATAATACAAATTCACCAAAATGGGTACCAGTGGATCTTACTGAAAACAAAGAGAATGCATAGAATGTCTATGAGTATGATCACTGTAATTTAATTAATTATATATTTTTTATTTTAGTGTGCGAGGCTATCATATACCTGAAGACAGCATGGTAATATTGAATATTTGGGGTATACATCATGATCCTAAAGCATGGGATGATTCTTACACATTTAATCCAAGTAAGGTAAAATTTTAAAGTCTATCCATCTCTAACTTTCCTTCTCTTATCTTTAAAATAATGATTAGCAAGTTTGTATTGCAAGACATCATTGATAGTGTAGTGTGTTCAGCTAACTTAAAGAATGCATTATTTTGATCCTGAATCAAACTCAGCTAAGCGAAGAACATACACATACACACACTCTCTCTATATCTCTCTCTCTCTCTCTCTCTCTCTCTCTCTCTCTCTCTCTCTCTCTCTTATATATATATATATATATATATATATATATATATATGTGTGTGTGTGTGTGTGTGTGTGTGTGTGTGTGTGATTTCGATTGGATGAATTAAAATTATATATGCTTTTTTTCCTTTGCAAGCAGTATTTGTAAGATCTTT
>OY757910.1:132529361-132531861 GCA_963585895.1 Sepioteuthis lessoniana
TCTTCTTCTTCTGTTGTTATTGTTATTGTTGTTGTTGCTGTTATTCCCTTGAGAAAGTTCTAATTTCAAGTATAATTATAATTCTTTCACCTTTACCCACAATCAACTTTGAATATTTTTACTTGAAAAAAGTCGTTTTCCTTATAATTATATTGAATCAAAAGCTGCTAAAATATTAACTTCATTTAGTTACGTCTGTTCGACGTAATAGTTTGTCAATGCCGACTTTTACATTATCAGCTTCAATAAAAATTACCATTATCAGCTTCAATAAGAATTACCATTATCAGCTAAATAAAAATTACCAAAACTTTTTATCGGACATTTAGACAAAAGACATGAACAATTAAGGAAGCACATGCTTCTTGCTAATTTCTATGAAAGTCTTTTCGACACAGTAATCAGCAAATAAGACTTGTAAGTCATTAACTGTGAACTCTGTTCTGACTGCCCATATATTGGTTACTAGCTCAACTTGCATCATTCGTAATTGACATAGGTTTCATTTTGAAAAGTCAGAAATGCTTTGTTCTTTTCTGATGAATTATATGCAGAAAGCATCTGAGATATATAAGCAATATACAGGTACAAAATTTTTCATTTTACTATTCTGAGACCAGAAGTATTTTCCAGCACACGGAATTTCTTCATAAATATGAATTGATTTATTACATTTGTGAGCTCAGAAGTTAGGTTCGAAATACAACAGGTAGATTTGCATCCAATGTTATAAAGAAACCCTAACGAAAATGTAATAGTTTCCAAATTTCAAAATGCATCTGAGATTAAAGAATTTATCAAATAAGAAATTAGTTTATCTCGACAAATATTCAGATAATGAAGAAGAAAGACTGTATTGCCTTTCATAAAGAAAACTTAAAAATCAGCATTGGAACTTCTCAATCTTTCCTGGATTCGAACACTGACCTCTTGATCCCGAGTTAAATTCGTAACTGTTTTTCCTATGAGGAGATACCGGATGATTTTAGTATAAACTAATATATGCATTTAAAAAACTGTCTATTCCTTCAAATTGTTAATTAGAAATATTTTACTTTAAACGTTTCCCAAGATTTCATCCTCTATCTAATCCTAGACATTTTGTTAGTAAATTATAAATAATACAACCAGTACAAAAGAGATCAATTGTTAGGCAAATGATTCAGCTTGCCAAAGAGTAGCCTATTTTTTATGTTCATTCAGTGTAAAGATTTGTAGAGATGAAAATTTAGGCGCAGTCTCAGTTAATAAATCGAACAAATGGCATATATGTGAAAATACGCTTTCTATTTAAAAAATCATCAACTAGATTTACAAAATCAACATCCTAAAATAGACCCAAAGAACATAACTAAGCGTGGAATGCAATCTGGCCATAGGTTTGTTAACATCTGAATATACTACTGTAAATGTTCAAGATTAAAGTCCTTCTTCAGAAAAAAATCTAATGAGTTTTTAATTTTTTAAATCTTTAGCACTTTAAAATCGAGCTAAAAACGGGACATTGTACAAGTATTTTGCCAGTTTAAAATCATTTGAGATATATCTAAACTGAGTTAAGCAATGGGTGGATTTTTGTAGAAAAACCGCCAGCAATACTTTCATTATTATATTTTGTAGGCAAAAGAACTTTGTCAAACTGCCTGAAGTTGAAGGGCAACTTTAGGCACTTTGACAAAGTTATTTGTTACACTAGTCACACTGAAAATGACTGCTTTGGTGTTTTAAATTAATAACGAGTAGTATAATATCACAAGTTGATTTGCCTAAACCAACAAAATAAAGTCTCTCTTCCCATCTCTCTCTCTCTCTCTATATATATATATATATATATATATGGAACGAAATTGACTCGTTCCTGCTGGTACTGATCAGCAATATATAAACAGATAAAAAACTATACTGCGCGACGTCTTATCACGCAACAATGATGACGATCACTTTCACTTCTTCTTTGAAGTGAAGGAATGGTCTGATTTCTAAAAGAAAATTTTTCTAATTTCCGTGATTTTTTAAAGACACTTACTAGAATAAATTAATCTCGTTGTTCTTTACAATCACATTGATAATTGTAACTGATTTTCATTGCAACTGACCGTTATCTTCCCATAATGTAGATACGCTATGGCAATGCTTTATCAAGCAAAGCTGTGTTATTATAGTAACTGTTCTCACCGAGCACAATATATAGTGAAGACTCAAAATCCGCTTTGACGTCTCCTGTATTACAAAGAACTACCTTGATTAAACTAATTCATATCAGGTGGTAAATTAGTTTCTATAAAATCATTAAATAGTCTAAGCTATCTTAGATAGTCGGCACTGATTTACTAGTGATTTTGTATTTAATGTTAACACTTAAAAAGATTTCTTTAATCGTAAAGCACTATTATTATCAAAATCCTAATCTTGCATCAGCCATAATAACTGAAAATATTATGACCATATAACAATAACTATTAATTTCCTTCTAAATATCTGCCATAATGAAATATAATTC